>SKCR01009713.1:0-24831 GCA_019454045.1 Zanthoxylum bungeanum
TTAACATTAGTAAATATTATTTGGGAAAAATACATATCATAATATGTAAGCACATTAACATCTACGCAATCCCTGAGTTTTTACATGTCTAACAAAGACATCTCTAGGAACAGGCTTGGTCAATGGATCTGCTACCATTTCTTGCGTAGAAATGTACTTCATGTTTACCTCTTCTCGTGCAATTATGTCTTTCACAAAGTTATATTTGGTATCTATATGTTTCGTTTTACAATGGAATTTTGGGTCTTTTGTGTAGGCTATCGCTGCTTCACTATCACAGTTAACTAATACTGGACCAGAAGCTTCATTTGACATACCCAAATGATCCAAAACCTTTTCAACCACACAGCCTCTTGTACTGCTGATGAAAAGGCCACAAATTCAGCCTCCATTGTGGATAAGGCTATACAAGATTGTTTCTTACTGCTCCATGAAATGGCACCATTGTTTAGCAAGAAAACAAAACCGGAGGTAGATTTTCTTTCATCTAAATCTCCTCCCCAGTCAGCATCAGTATAGCCTCTCAATTGCAGATCATTTCCTTGATAACACAATGAGTAATCAGCTGTCCCTCTCAGATACCTAAATATTCTTTTAACTGCTTTCCAATGTGCTAGTCCTGGATTGGATTGGTATCTACTTACCATTCCAACAGCGAAACAGATATCAGGTCTTGTACACAACATTGCGTACATTAAACTTCCAACTGCATTTGCATAAGGAACTTTCTTCATTTGTTCCTTTTGCTATGGAGTTTCAGGATACAATCTACGACTCAAAGCTTCAGTTTTCGTGATAGGAGTATCAATGGGTTTGCAAGCCTGCATTTGGAAGCGTTCAAGAATTTTCTTTATATATGACTCCTGTGAAAGAGATAATAAATTCTTTGAACGATTTCGTGAGATCTTAATCCCAAGAATATATGCAGCTTCACCCATATCTTTCATCTCGAAGTTAGATGATAACCATTCTTTAATGTGTTTTACAAACTCCTTATCATTTCCAGCTATATAAGTATATCATCCACGTACAAGATAAGATAATGAACTTATCTTTATCTCTCTTGGTGTACACACAATGATCCTCATCTATCATTGTGAAATCATTCGAAATGATTGTAGTGGAATCGTATATACATTGTCTAGACGATTGCTTGAGACCATATATAGACTTTAAAAGTCTACATACTTTCTCCTTTTCATTTTCTTTTTCATTTTCAAAACCTACTGGTTGTTCCATGTAGATTCTTCATCAAGTTCTCCATTGAGAAAAGTAGTCTTTACATCCATTTGATGTAATTCTAGATCCATACTTGCTACTATAGCAGAATCAAGCGAATTGAGGTAAACTTACAACAGGTGAAAAAGTCTCTTCATAGTCAATTCCTTCCTGTTGTGTATACCCTTTTGCCACAAGTCGTGCTTTATATCTTTCGATATTGCCATCGGCATTACGCTTTATTTTAAGAACCCATTTGTTCTTAACAGCTTTACGTCCTTTGGGTAGATCAACCAATTCCCAAACTTGGTTGGACCTCATTGACTCCATCTCTTCTTCCATTGCTTCATCCATTTTTCCTTAGCAGGACACTGAAGAGCTCTCTTATGTTTCTAGGTTCTTCATCATCTTGAGGTAGAATCATAAAGGTTTCTCCTTCGATATCGAAACGACGTCGAGGAATGCCTATACGATTACTACGTCGCAATTGGGATTCTAGTGGTGGAACTAATTCCTCACTTTCGATATTATTCCCATTTGGATCGTGCACATTGCTCCCACTAGGATTATGTACATCACTCCCACTCGGATCACGTAAATGAGACTCGTGTGAAACTAATTCATCATTTTGAGATTCATGTGAAATAGATTCATCATGTTTTCTCAAATTTCTCTCATCACTCCCACTTGAATTAGGTAAACCCGAGTGTTCACCAATCATGTGATCCATGTGATCTTGAGTTTCATATAGATAAATAAATCTTGACCTATCTCTCCCTGCTTAGGAAAATCATTTTCTAAAAATGTGATATCTCGTGATTCAAATTCTGTCACGCCTCCACTTTCATGTTCACCTATGCAAACATATCCTTTTGATTGTTCAGAATATCTTATGAAGATACTTTTTTTTTCCTCTTAGGCCTAACTTTCCATGTTCGTGAGAACGCACATGAACATAAGCCGCACAACCCCAAGGTTTTAGAAAGTGAATATCTGGTTTACGACATGTCCATAACTCATATGGTGTGGTGGACACAGATTTAGATGGCACTCGGTTGGTTAAGTACATATGTGGCAGTTAATAATGCATCACCCCAATAGGTTATAGGCAAATTTGCTTGTGCCATCATAGACCTAACCATCTCAAGAAAGTTCTATTTCTTCTTCTTTCCGCAACACCATTTTGTTGAGGAGTAGCAGGAGTAGTCAACTGACGACTAATTCCTTTTTCATCACATAATTCTCTGAACTGCTCAGATAAGTACTCACGACCACGGTCAGTGCGTAGTGCTTTAATTTTCTTCTTGTCCAATTGATTTTCTGTCAAATTAATAAATTTCTTGAAACATTCTAATGCTTCGGATTTATGAGCAATCAAATAGACATAACCAAAGCGAGTAAAATCATCTATAAATGTGATGAAATAAGATGCTCCATGCCTTGCCCTGACATTCATTGGACCACAGATATCTGAATGAATTAATTGTAATGGAAATTCTGCTCTAGTCTCTTTTCCAAATGGTTTTCTCGTAGTTTTTCCTGCCAAACAATATTCACAGGTTGACAATTCTACCTTCTCAATATTTCCCAGAAAGCCTTCTTTGGCTAATCTGTTCATTCTTTGTTGGCCAATGTGGCCAAGTCTAGCATGCCACACAATTACATCACCATCATTATTGACAGTTGAAGTAACAAACGAAAACTGGAATTGTGATTGAAACACTCAACATTCAATACAATAAAACCATCAGAAAATAACCAGAACCATAGTGTATTGTACCTAAGTACAAATCAACACCAAATTTATGGAAGTTCAAATTGAAACCTAAATTAACCAAAACCAACACAGATACTAAATTTCGACGAATTTGTGGAGCAAACAATACATCATGTAGTAGTAAAGTTTTTCCACCATGCATGACTAACTTGCATGTTCCTATGCCTTTGACTTCAACCCGTGAGTTGTTGCCAACATATATCCACTTCACCACCCCAGGTGAAATTCACCGAAATTCCACGAAGGCATCTCTATCCTTCGCTACATGGTCTGTGGCTCCTGAGTCTACAGTCCACAAATGATTAGATTCAGTTAGAAAGATTGAACTTGAAACACATATTTCATTTAAATATGCACGAAAGGTATTCACCTTTTTAGGCTCAGTGCAGTCACGAGCAAAATGACCTTTCTTACCACAGTTAAAACATTTAACCTTTGCCATGTTTTTCTTTTTGGTAGGACGTTTTCCTTTCCCATGTTGATTGGTTTTCTGTTTCTTTTCTGGCTTAGAAGAATTTTGTTCTTTTCCGAACTGGAACCCACCACCATGAAATTTTCTTTTCTTTTTGAAACCCCCTGGTTTGCTAGTTTCTGTCATATGCACTTCAGCATTTGACTTAGCAGCCGCTGGCGGTCGCTTTCTAATTCAAGGTGACGTTTGGCATCAAAAGGTTTTGATGCTCTCATTGTGGGTCAAATGCATTTTCATATGCTCCCAGCTATTTGGAGAGAGAACGAATGACCGCTTGGACTTTCTGTTCATCTGTAAGAACATGTCCAGCATCTGCTAGTTCAGTAATCATGTTTGACATTTGCCTCAAGTGTTTTGACATAGTGAACTCAGGACGTTTCTTGTATGTGTCAAACTTGATTGCCAGTGACCTGAGTTTGGTTATTGAGGTACTACCAAACTTTTCAGCTAGTGTGGACCACATGTCCTTAGCCACGTCATATTTCCTGAACTCTTTCATTAGGTCATTATCCATACTGCTCAGCAACGTAATGCTGGCAATGGAATTCTTTTTCTTCCAGGCCTCATAAGCCTCTCGGTCTCGCCTGTGTTGGGCCGTAGTGCCCTGTTCAGGTTCATCCATGTTCATTTTCAAAGTTTCAAGAACATCTTGTTCTTCTAGCACATATTGGATTTTCATGCTCCAAATTTCATAATTATCGCCATTCAGTTTCTCACCCTTGTTGAGTTCAGCAATAATGTTCTTTGTTGCGGAAGCCATATTAAAAACACAAAGTTTCTACAGACATTCATGCACAATTGTTAATACTTTTATTTATTTTATCATGAAACGAATTATGTTTAATAAAATTCTTCAATGGGGTTGGAGTCAAAAGGCCACTATGTGTCCAATCATCATCCAATTACCCAATGTAAAAATATTATCAACATAATCAATCATGTAAAATCATTTTCTAAAAATTACATAAATTCTTAGAACATCTAAATCATGCGACAATTGTACATGACAATCATTGATTTAATTACATAAATTCAAAATCAACATGAAACATTCATACATATAAATACAATATTTACATGCCGTAATATAACACACAGAAACAACGTGAAAGAAATTAATATTTTACAATAATAATTTTCCCAGTTGTAGAGTCCCAACTCATGTATGTTTTTGGATACGAATCCTCAAACACTTTGGGTAACTCGTAATTGATCTTGGACAGCCATGGAAAACCTATAGCAAATTTAGGATCCTTACAACGTTTCAGGGACATCGAAGGAAAAATTATTATTTGCCTTATGTCGTATATACTGAACCGCTAACCTCTCAATAACCTTTATTATAAGGAACATGTTTTTCCTCACGTTTTACTAATATCCAAATACGAGTAAGTTGTTTTTTGCCATATCTTGGGGAGAGTGTTTCTCAGTAATCTGAATCTATTCGGCTGTCCTATCCAATTACCTGCCCAGATAGACTCCTGTATATGTTATTGAAAGTGATGATATGCGAAATCATATCATCGCTTTCACTCATTCGATATTTATCAATTTCCATCAACATGTCTGATATCATCTCCTGGTCTGTGGGTGTCGTAATTATTTTTGCAATTCTTCGAATAATCGCCATGATTTTCCTGCAACAAATACAAGAAAAAATCAATACAATGAAACACAAAGTTACATTGACTAAAATAAACATCACAAAGATATTTATCATAAACACAAAGTTTATATGATAAAACATATTTATCATGGTCGATTAATACAATATACAAAAAAGGATTAGACATTTAACCATGACGGATCGGAATTACCGAAGCAAACCGATACAGACATGACCAACACGGGCCAACGCAGATGTCCACGCGCCATCCACGCGCCACATAAGTGTCACACGCGCCTCCACGCTCCTCCACTTGCCGGCCAAGGGCTCCCACTCGCCCTCACGCGCCGGCAAGCCTCGCCCAAGTTACACGCGCAGACGACATGCCGTCCGCGTGTTCCGTGACTGTATGACATGTCGGTTTGAAATTATAGGTGTAACCGACTTGTCGGTTGGGTGACACATGGACGACATGTCGTCCCTTTGAGCTCTCAGCGTACGACTTGTCGTACAACAATCGGACGACTTGTCGTCTGACTTTATAAATACCGGATGACATGTAGTACGGCTCTTTTGGGAGTGTTTATCTGGGTAAATCAGATTCATCTAGCCAACTTCTAGGGTCCATATCTTTCTCAATTTTAATTCAAATTAAGCAAATGATATACCAAATTGAAGATCTCATGACATAGTTTTCAAAACATATTTGAACATGCGATTATCAATTTTCTACAGAGAGTTATTATGGCCCAAAGTTGGAAGAAAATCATTTTTGAAAAAACAAAAACCAGAAACATTTTCAACATTTTTCATGCTTGTTCATGCAATTTTTGTGTAATCCAACTAGAAAACATGCATTTAAGCTCTGATACCAATGTTAGGAAACATAATCCCTAATATATTTACATGTTTGTCCTCTTAGGATCTAACCATACATGTTTTACTAGTCCTAGATTTATTTACATGCTAATTGAAATAAATCTATACTAACCACAACACAATTGCATACCTTTTATGCTTGTAGAGACCTCTTAATCAAACTTAATTGATTGCTTAACTCAATAAGAAAATGGTCTTATTTATAGGAGGGAAATCAAGTCACTATGTAATCACATGCATTGATTACTATTAATCACATATTATGATGCATAATGACCTTTTCTAACCCTTCCAAAAATGTTACCATCATGGGTGTACCATATGTTCCCCATTTAACATTTTACTAATTGTTGTCACTTAACAACTCTTGTTGTTACTTAATTATTTGATTAACAATTCTTGTTGTTTACTTAGTAATGAAATCATTACTAATTGTTGTTATTTAACAACACCACATAATTAACTTAATAATTTCCAACATGAAATTATTACTAATTGTTGTTATTTAACAACACCAAATAATTAACTTAATAATTTCCAAATGAAATTATTACTAATTGTTGTTATTTAACAACACCAAATAATTAACAACAATTAATTTCCAACAGAAAGTCAGGGTAAGATGACTAGCTCGGGATTCAAAGTGTGAAGTAAGTCTTTGATTCGGTATTAGCGGTCAAAGCATTGATTCCGAATAGTCAATGAACTTCATTTTATAACTTGAGTTTCTAAAATAAGAATATAGATCTGTAAAAACTGACATAAACTAGACACCATACGGTCAATTCTATTAAATTTTAGACCCGAATTAATTCCAATTAGTTACAATGAATTTTCAAAATTAGGCATTGATCAGTGTATTCTTAGCAACTATTGGAATTAAATTTCCACTCCCGCACTTGTGTAACTCCAAACCTTAGCCCGTAAAAAATTAATAGACCACGCCTATAAGTTACTAACTAAGCGAATTCAAGTATTCATGCATTGCATATATTATTTATTAATCGGAAGTATATCTCACAACTTATGTTCTAATAAGTTTACCGATTATATATTATGGACAAGAACCGCGACTTTCTTCAACAGCTTGAAGTAGTGCCAATCTGTTTCAAAATCAGTGAGTGGATACTTTCTTTTTATAATATTTTCTTGATTTTATAAAGTAATATGAATTTGATGACCACTGCTAGAAATCTCCTCTCTCTCTCTCTCTCTTGCTCACTAATCTTTCATTTTAACTTCAAGTAACTTTCTTAAAGAAGCTTTAATTTCTAATAATTTGCCTCACAATCTTGAATCAATCATGGCTGTTATACCTTACTTACTGCTTTTCTTGGCCATGAATGGCCATTCAAGTAAGCCTCTTCGATTACTTTTTGTCTTTCTCTTCTTCTTCTTCCTCTTATATATATATATACACACATGTTTCTTGGATTGTCTGGAAAGAAATATGTTTTATATGAAATAACTAATCTTGTTCTAATCTTACAGCTGCCCTTTATTGCTTTTGTAAAAATGGGTTGAGTCAGTCAGTCCTACTGAAAGCCCTAGATTATGCTTGTGGAGCTGGAGCTGACTGTATTCCAATCCTCCAAAACGGTGTGTGTTTCAACCCTAACACTGTGCAAGATCACTGCAACTATGCTGTTAATAGCTATTTTCAGAGAAAGGGCCAAACCACTGGCAGCTGTGATTTTGCAGGCGCTGCTGTTACTAATCCTAATCCCCCTTCCAGTAAGACCCTTCATAAATCCACCCTCATACCTATTTCACATTCTGTTTTGCGTAATACTGATTTTGGTTCCCTTGTTTCCTTTTTTTTTTTTTTGGCAGATGCTGCCGGCAGCTGTATTTATCCCTCTAGTGGCAGGTATGCT
Source organism: Zanthoxylum bungeanum (assembly GCA_019454045.1). Lineage (NCBI taxonomy): Eukaryota > Viridiplantae > Streptophyta > Magnoliopsida > Sapindales > Rutaceae > Zanthoxylum > Zanthoxylum bungeanum. Next base: position 7,830 of record SKCR01009713.1, read on the forward strand.
TTTGGGTTTTTCCTTGATTATCTTGCTACCCGGTTTCTAGGATGTTAATATCAGTTGTCCTTTCTATATAAAAAGTTCAGTTGAGGTTTTTCCTTGTGTTTGGGATGAGAATCTGGTGTGGTTTTTAGCTTGGTTTCCTTTTTCTTTGGATACTCTTTGGTTGTTAGATCTATATCCTCACCAAGGCTCAAAGGTCAATTTTTTTCCTTCCTTTCTCTCTTCCATGGAGAATCTACAATCTTTGCCTTAATTTCTTTATTGTGTGCATCAATAATTTAGACTTTTGCTTAAGGGTTTCTTTTTTTGGTACAACCTATTTTCTCCAATCTCACTGTAGATTTGTTATGGGTATTGTTTAGCTTTTGTATTAAGAAAAATAAAAGAAAATAGATCTATCTCAGTTGTTAATTGATTTCTTCGCATTATTTTGTTACCAAGTGAAGATCCTTCATCATCTTTGACAGATGTGAGCTGTACAGATGTTGACATTTCATTAGTCCTTCTATTGTCCGCTTTCTCCCCAATTGATATTGATTCCACATCTCAGCTTTGACATGTGCTTCTCCATCTCAGAAGTGAGAACCATTTCTGATGCTTGCTTGTTATAATTTTTGGGCTTAATTGTAAATAATTTTTTATATTTGTGTTTTTGTCTTCAACAACAGCACGGGGACAGGCACAACACCATCAACGACGCCCACAGGCACCGGCATATCAACGGTGTTCGGTAGCACTGGCAGCTCGATGGGCCCAACCGGCACCACTAGCATCAATGACCCTAGTAGTAGTGTGGCTCTCTTTAACGCACTAATTTAATCTTCTCTTTGGCTCTGACTATCTGGGTTTCACGCCTAGTGTTGGTGTTGGTGTTGGGTTGAAAGCTACATCAATGAAAAAGCAAAGATGGGGGCTGATGTGCGGACCAGAGAAGATGGATAGTCTTGTAATTTTACATGGCTGTGTAGGGGAATGATAGTCTTGTAATTTTACATGGCTGTGTAGGCGAATGGTAGAGGCAAAAATCCCCAGCTAGGGTTTTTTTTGTTTTGTTTTTTTCATGCGAAATTTAGATCATTTGTGAACTTCATGGAGCTAATGGATCCTTCTAGTTCATTTGTGACCCAAATTTTTATGAGCACAGTGAAACTTGGCTCCTGACTTGAAGAGCATTTTTAGCTATCACAAAAAATGAATGGGAGCTGCTAAAGGAGAATATTACTTGTGAACTACCCACCAACCATTCGGTTACGCCCACTAAAATTGTCAAAGTATATTAATCAATGAGGCAATTGGGGAGTGAGTGATACAATTGTCAAAATAATTAATCAATGAAATCAGATCGTGGTTCAATTGACAAATTGATCAATTACAGACCCAATATCCAGGCTACAATATTAATCCCTTGAACTTTCAAATCCACTCTCTGAATCAAAAGAAAGGATTAAGGTGTTTTTCTTTCCATGGGTAATATGGGAATTCAACCCATCGAATAAATCTCTCTCAATCAGTCAATTTGTTTGGTTAGTTCGGAACCAAAACAAACTTAGCAAGCCAACAGATCACATAGGAAAACAAGAGATTAACGTGGTTCGGTGGAGAGTGGTTCCAACCTACGTCGACATGAGTAAAGATGAGGAATTTTATTATTTGCTCGGGTCAAAACCGACCAGCTTTTTCTTTCTCGATCACTAAATTTTCGGGTCTCTCTTTACAAGTGAAAAAAATATCAAGATTGCTAACAAAAAGGTCAACCTTCGAATAAAGTCTTCGATTCCTTTATATAGAATTCCGAATATATTGTTTTACCAATCCCACGACGTCAGCCCACATCATATGTTTCTTTTCCCTAACCACTCTGTAAACAGTAGCACTGATTTCTGACTCAACCACCATCTGTCAGCTGAAGGCCATCATTCCAATTTTTTGCCCACTACTACACGTGATGAACACTAAAAATTGTACAATTATTAAAAGAAAAAGTAATCATTTTACACTTATAGTTTCATTAATCTCCTTAATTTAGCACAGTTGGGAAATAATAATTAATTTATGTTATATATATTTTTACTGTGATTTTTATTTCTTTTGTATGTGAAATAATACTTTGGATGGATAACTTGAAAAATAAATGGTACATTTGGATTTTGGATGTCATAAACTTAAAAGGACATTCTAATAGTGTACAATTTCAAAAATTTCAACTTTGCTCAATTTTCGTATTTTGGCCATAACTTCTTACTCCGATATTGGATTGAGGTGATTCCAGTTGTTGGTTTTAGCTAAGGTCCCAAGATCATAAACAAGCATGAAATAAGTGTGAATACAAATCAACGAAGTTGCGGAATACTCACATCGATCGGTTGAGCGACGCTACGACGAATAAAACTCAAATTCTGCTCACTGTTTTTGCTCGGCAGTCCACTGGTTTCCCTCTCCAAGATTCGGCCATGGTGGTCTTTCTCCAAGCTCCAAGCTTCGTCAAACGATTCCCAGCTCATGGGTGGACTTCCCTATCACCTTCGCATGTCTCTCAGAGTGCTAGCTCTTGATGATTTTGCCGCAAAACCATTACACTTTGCTTCCACTTGGAAGATAGTGATCCCAGTCACTTCAAGTTCTTCCGCAAAACCATCACACTTGGAAGATTTCCAGATCACTGTTCCGTCATTCAAACGGTATAGTACCGTTTGCGACTTATAGTCGTTTTATCGGTTGGGAAACTTGCAGTAGTGATCCCAGTCACTTCAAGTTCTCCTTCTCCACAGATTAAGACAACATCATTAGTTCTCTAAGATACTAAGTATGTTCTTAACATCAATCTAGTGACTATCACATGGATTGGCCTGTTTGTGAATCCATATGCTCAAAGCATATGAGACACCAGGTTGCTTACATTTTTTAATATACGAGTTCTCGGAGAGTTTTCTCGAAAGCCAAGCTTTCGCCGATTGTTTATATGGGAATATCATTCCAAGAATTGAAATATATCATTATTTTATAGGACAACGATTGTCAGTGCGCTCCCATTAACCCTCTTATATACACAAGAATCATTTCGTTTTGAATTAAAACATAAACCTGTTAGACATTATGTCCCATAGCGTCACTGTTTGTAAATGATATTGTATTATTGTACAAAATTAACTATGTGATAATGAAATTGCCTTTTGCCGTTTTGTAATTTTATTTACTTTGATATATAAATGGCAAAAGTCCATATGATTAGTACTGGATTGAGATGATATGAGACAGTATCAATCCATAAAGGTTTTAATCATTAAATATCCCTAGCCGTAGTATTATCGAGACTGGACATCGATAATGCGGAATAGGCTAGTATTGCGCTTGTGCACGTTGTGAGGGCACAACGGCATAGTTCTCATATATTTAAGTATTGGATACTTATGCAAGTGCGATAGGAGGTTGTGTTTACCGATGGTACGGAAAACAGCTTCGCTCTGGATAGACCCGCGGAATCCCATTGGTAGTATGTCTATGTGTCTATGGGAGGCCGCATCAGGGTAGGTGTATATGGTCTTAACCTGAGACTTACATCGCTAGTACTTGCGACAATCGGTAACTTTGGTTTTGGTGGTTGGGGACCTTAACGGTTCTGTGTACACCTCTTCTGGGTTTATCGAGAAGCGTAGTGTACTGGATGTGATGTCAAGATGGAAGTATCGCTTCAGACATATGGAGGTGATGATCATGCAGGGCACAGAACTAGTACTCTATAAAAGGTTGCAACCATCGGGACAATATGACCAGGTCAGGATTGTCCGATTTAAAGAGACTAGTTGCTTGATGTCCGATATATGTTTCGTACGGGGCAGACACATCTCCAGCCTAGGCCTAGCATGTGATCATCCGATACTGGATCGATGTACGCAATACTACGGTATACTACGCTTGATATAGATCTTATATTCCTATAAGAATATTTCTGGAGAATTGGGTAGGCATGGCGCTTTGCTAGAAGCCAACCTTGTCTTGTGAATCGGTAAAGACGTAGTACGAGGTACGTACGTGTTCGGATTATCCGACGACCGTATTTACTGCCAAAATATCCGGAGGTCTCTTGGGTCGCTTCCCGAAGATTCACCTATGATATTGATTCGAATTTAATTATCTTGGATTAATTACGGAGAAACTTTATCTTGGATAAAGTGCCTTATTTAGAGAGAGAGAACGATTAATTTGGAATTAATCAGTAAGATTATTATATTCGATATAATAATTGAAATTCGATTTCGACGCGAAATTAAAATTAGATTTTAATTCGGGCATACGAGTTAATTTAGAAATAATTCGTTAGCGACGTAAATAATAATTTCGCTAGGCGGCGGTTGTTTATTTAAATTCGATTTAATTAACGTCGCGACGCAAGTTCGGTATTTCGGAAATATCGAACCCGAACGCGTGAGTGGACGTGGGCCCACTTTCATTTGGGAACGTGTGGGGCCCCATGACACTGTCATATATTGCATTATTTTAATGATAAGGCATTGCATGGTGATAGTGTGCATTACACTCAAAGGCTTTGCATGGAGTTTGAGTGTTTGACACTCTAAGCCATTGCATGGTTTATGTCATAGATTTATTATTAATTTAATAAATTATAACATAAATATAAATTGATTTTTGGTAAAACAAATATCAATTAAGACTTTAACAAAATCTCTCTTCTCTCTCAAATTGCCGAGAACTCCATTGACAAGGGCAAAGAAGATTTGATCTTCTATTTCTCCATTTTTGCTAGCACAAGCAAGGGATCAAAAGAGGTGATAGGGAAACCATCAAAGAGCTTGGAATACAAAAGCTTGGAGCTTCAAGTCTTCTTCCTCCTCTTGGCCGAATCTTCCACAACTTGGAGCTTCTACCATTTGATCATCTTCTTCATTACAAGGTTATTGTAAGTATGATTCCGCCATACTTCATGTTTATATATATTCTTTATAGTATTTCACATGCTTAATCTTTGTTTGGGACATATTATAGAAACCAACAATGGTATCATTGAGCTAGGTTTAAGCATGAAATACTTTAGGTTTAAAATTTGATAAAATTGGTTGAAGCATGTTCTTGTGAAATTTGATGAATAAGTATGCTTGCATGTATATAGAATGATGTTATATGAAATCAATTTTATGAAAATGCATTGGATGATTTTTCCCCAAAATTTTAACCTTGGCCGAATGGTGTGATAAAATTGGTTAAAGCATGTTCTTGTGAAATTGTATGAATAAGTATGCTTGCATGTATATAGAATGATGATACATGGAATCAATTTTATGAAAAATGCATTGGATGATTTTTCCCCAAAATTTTGACCTTGGCCGAATGATATGGTGTGAAATTGATTGAAGCATGTTCTTGTGAAATTTGATTAATAAGAATGCTTACATGTATATAGAATGATGATACATGGAATCAATTTTATGAAAAATGCATTGGATGAATTTTTCCCCAAATTCATGCCTTGGCCGAATGTGTTGCTACTTGGAGTGGATTGAAATTTTTTGTGTTTAAGATCATTGGATGACTTAGAACATGTATGGGATGTAGATTAATAATTCAATCGGATTGAAAAACAAATCGACACAAAAAAAACTCACCTTGGCCAAAACATAGGACATGTAAAGGAGTTGATTTTTGTTAAAATTAATGTTGGACATTTATTTTGAAAAATTGATGATTAATAAATTAAATGGGTATTTTTGAAATATTTGGTTTAATACATTAATCTTGGTATTACACTTTAATTAATTGGACTTTAATGTTTGGAATATTAAAATTTAATTAATGGGCTTTAATAATTTAATTGGGCCTTATGGGCTTAAAATTGGTTTTATGGCACTTAAGGGTTATTCCTTATTTGGGCTTGGTAATTAGGTTTGACCCACATTGACCAAAGCCCAAGCCTTAATAATCAATTCTAAGTCCATTTGACTTGAATTAAATTCAACATTGGATGTTAGTTGGGCTTTGAGGCCCAATAAGATTAGATTTAGAATCTAAGTCTTTAAAGCACATTAAAAGTGTAAACATTTAATTTGGAATTAAATAATTGAATTAGTATTGAATACGAATTAAATTAGATTTAATAAGTAGTTCGATATAATTCGCGAATTCGTACCTTGTGTACTTATTCTCAATCGAGTTGGACTCGCGCAAAATCAAACCGTTGTTTTGAACATTGGATGATCACTTTAACAAAGACTAATTAATTGGATTAGATTGGTTGTAGAAGCATGTCTTGTTTGAATATATATGTATGTGATGAATGAATAGTGTATATCGATGGATATTAGAAGGGAAAGGGTAATTTTAGAAATTATTGTAAATTTGGAATTTATAAATTGGACCTGCGTGTCCAGCCTTATCTCTTTATCTCTTTGTATTCTCTTCTCACCTAATTCCCCTCAATGTAAATGAGGTTTCTCTTATTGTATTATGTAATTGGGTAGAAGTAGAATAGTGCTAGCGGGGAGAGGAAAGGGAGTGATTTGTTCTAGGAACAAGTTGTTTATATATCCATCCGCATATCACTATTAATTTACTTTACGCGCTTTATGATGTTTTAGAAGCATGCTTAAGGGTGTATGATGATGAGACCTAACAAAGATAAATAAATTGGTTGCCAATTACGCGAAAATCCCTCAATTTATATTAAGCGAATATCCTTCCATTGAATGGTTCTTGTTCAAGATCCGAAGTTGGCATTGGTTTGTTTTTGACCAAAGTCAAGACCTTTGTCAATCAAGGATGTACTTGAATCATGAGAGTTTTGTTGCATATCGGTGTCTTGTCCAAATCGTGATTTTTATTGGCCAAAGTCAAGATCACTTTTTGTCCAACGACATTGATTACGAAACTTTCCTCGTCAATGGGTCCCGCTTAACTGGAATCACTAGGTTTGTTTTTGGCCAAAGCCAAGGCCTAGATGATTCGGAGGATAGGGTTAGGGAAAAGGAAAATGTAATGGTTACATTGGCATTATACATATGTTTCGGACTTGGATGTCCACCTAACCGGATCTAGGAATTGGATGAGATCCAATTGATCATGGAGATCTACCTAAGTTAAATAGCATACAATTTTTATTGGCCAAAGTCAAGGTTTGTGTGTTATTTAACGGGATCCTAGCCCACTAGGAAATTCGATTTCCCGAGTTCTCTACAGAGGGTTAGAAACTTGAAGAAAATAGTGGGAGGCTATTATTGAATTTGCAATCTCGTTCAGATAATTAGCCTTACTCGTCCTTTCAAAATTATTTCGTCAATATTTTATTTGATTAGTTGGACTAATATATTGTTATTTTACTTGTAACAGTGTGACTGTACCCATAACATCATTGACTTTATAGTTGGACTATAGTTGTCAAGATGACTGGCAAAGGTAATATCCGCGACATAATCATGGGCGATAATGTCTTCAAAGGGACAAACTTTGCCGACTGGGAAATGAACCTCAAGATAGTGCTTGGGGCTGAGAGGGTACTGTATACTATTCAGAGGCCTCTCCCGCCTAAACCCACTGAGCCACTGGAGCTAGAGTTATGGAAGACTCATAGTGACGATTGTGACCAAGCTCAGTCAGTTATGCTAGCTGCAATGACCCAGCATTTCAGACGCCAAAACAGGGACTTGGATCCCTATAACATGATGGCAAGATTGCGTGATCTTCACCGCACTAACAAGCGGATGAAGAGGTACGAGCTAGTAAGGAAACTCTTCCGCTCCCGGATGACAGATGGCGCATCAGTTGAGGCCCACAGGACTCAAATGATCGCTGACATAGATGAGTTAGCAATATGGGGCATTGTCTTGGAGGCAGAGCTGACGATTGATATGATATTACAATCGCTGCCCGATACTTGGAAACAAATCATCATCAACTATAAGTTGATGGATACTGACGACACTCTTGGAGAGTTGTTGTCCGTGCTGAAGGAGTCCGAAAGGGAACTCCTAAAGGGGAGCAAGCGCGAGGCGCATTATGCATCGACCTCTCATGCGCCAAAGGCTAGGCCCATGGCAATTGGAAGAGGAGGTGCGAGGAAGAGGAAGTTCAAAAAGAAGGGCAAAGGCAAGTTGACAGTGGCTTCTAGGAAGCCAAAGGACAAATCTCGCGACATCTGCCTTAACTGCGGCAAAAAGGGTCACTGGAAACGTGACTGCCAAATAAGCATTGTGCAGAAGGAGGATAGCAAGGGTGGCAAGGCTACCGCCTCTGGTATGTTTGTTATTGAGATAAATATGAATACTTCTAGTTTTAAAAATTGGATTTTGATTCTGGTTGTGGTGCTCATATTTGTACTGATGTGCAGGATCTGCATGATAGCAGGATGCTGGCGACAGGGGAGATGGATCTACGGGTCGGAAACGGAACACCAGTTGCTGTTTTGGCCGTAGGGACTTTTGTTTAGAACTGCCCTCAGGGCATGTACTTAAACTTTTAAACTGTTATTTTGTACCTAGTTTAACTAGGAATATTATATCTGTATCCTTGTTAACCCAGCAGGGTTACACTTTTGTATTTAGAAACACTGGGTGTTATTTATATAAAAATGATGCAGAAATTTGCATAGCTGTTGCAAATAACGGTCTTTATATTTTGAATATAAATGAATCTCCTAAAATGACAAACAAAAAGCTCAAAAGGAGTAATCTAAAAGATGAAGCTTATATGTGGCATTGTCGTCTAGGACACATTAACAAGACTCGCATATCCACACTTTCGAAGAGTGGGTACTTGGACGAATTTGATCTCAATTCATATGACGTCTGCGAATCTTGTCTTTTAGGCAAAATGCCTAAATCACCTTTTAGCGGTAAAGGTGAACGTACCACAGAACTGTTAGCTCTCGTTCATACTGACGTATGCGGGCCCATGTCTAGCCAGGCTAGAGGTGGATTTCACTACTTCGTAACCTTTACAGATGATGTATCTCGTTACGGTTATGTGTATCTTATGAGACACAAGTCGGAAACTTTTGAGAAATTCAAAGAGTTCGACACGAAGTGGAGAAACAAACAGGGAAGAGTATTAAGACATTACGGTCAGACCGTGGTGGCGAATACTTGAGTTATGAGTTTCAAGATTACTTGAAAGAATATGGTATTCTTTCACAGTGGACTCCTCCTGGAACACCGCAATTAAATGGTGTGTGCCGAACGGAGAAACCGCACCTTGTTGGACATGGTAAGGTCAATGATGAGTCGCACTGAGCTACCAATATCCTTCTGGGGATACGCATTAAACAGTGCTATACTTATTTTGAATAAAGTACCGTCGAAGTCTGTTGAACAGACTCCATATGAGATATGGACAGGAAGGAACCAAGTTTCTCTTTCCTGAAGATTTGGGGATGCTGGGCACATGTTAAACGTTTGGAAAGTACCAAACTTGAACCCAAAACTGATAAATGCCTTTTTGTAGGATATCCTAGGGAAACCAAAGGATATTACTTCTATCACCCACAAGAGAACAAAGTATTTGTTGCTCTACAAGCATTTTTCCTTGAGAAGGATTTTATAAATGCAGTGGTAAGGGGGAGGAAAGTAGAACTCGATGAAGATCGTAGTGATACTGTTCCTGGCAATGAATCAACGACGGAACAAGAACAGACCGTCCAGGATGAGTCTGTACCACAAACTTCACATACACAAGGACCGCGTAGGTCGGAGAGAGTCAGAACAGTACCTGAGAGGTATGGTTCCTGATCTCACCTCATGTAGATATTAATCTGATTGAGGATAATGAGCCGGCTACGTATGAGGAAGCGATACGAAATATCGATTCCGCTTTATGGCAAGAAGCCATGAAGTCCGAGATGGATTCCATGTACGCCAACCAAGTTTGGACACTGGTTGATGCACCAGAAGGCGTAAAGCCTATTGGATGCAGATGGATCTTCAAGAAGAAGACCGACATGGATGGCAACGTACAAACGTACAAAGCTAGGCTTGTAGCGAAGGGGTATCGTCAACAATACGGTATTGATTATGACGAGACCTTCTCACCCGTTGCCATGATTAAATCCGTTCGGATAATGCTTGCAATAGCTGCATATTTCGACTTCGAGATATGGCAGATGGACGTTAAAACCGCTTTCCTTAACGGAAACCTTTTGGAGGATGTTTATATGCAACAGCCTGACGGTTTTATCGTGCCAAGACTTGCAAACAAGGTTTGTAAGTTAAATCGATCCATTTATGGATTGAAGCAAGCATCACGGTCATGGAATCAACGTTTTGATGAGATCATAAAAGAATATGATTTCATGCAAAACGCAGATGACCCTTGTGTATACAAGAAGGTTAGTGGGAGAGCACTTACTTTTATCGTCCTTTATGTCGACGACGTATTGCTGATAGGCAATGACATTCCCATGCTAACGTCGGTGAAAGCTTGGCTTTCATTAAAATTCTCCATGAAAGATCTGGGAGAAGCAGCCTTTATTCTTGGAATAAAGATCTACCGGGATAGATCTAGAAAGCTGCTTGGACTCTCCCAGAGTACATACATTGATAAAGTGTTGAAGCGATTCAACATGGAACAATCCAAGAGGGGATTGGTTCCAATGATACGTGGTACCTCTCTGTCTAAGGACATGTGTCCTAAGACTCAGGAAGAGAGAGACAACATGAGTCGGATACCGTTCGCCTCGGCAGTCGGATCGATCATGTATGCCATGATATGTACACGACCTGATGTCTCATATGCTTTGAGCATGTGTAGTCGCTATCAGGCCGATCCAGGTGAAGGTCACTGGATAGCAGTTAAGAATATCCTTAAATATCTTAAACGAACTAAGGATGCTTTCTTAATTTATGGAGGTGGAGAACTTGCGGTATCTGGGTATACCGATGCAAGTTTCCAAACCGACAAGGATGACTACAGGTCACAATCCGGGTACATTTTTTGTTTGAATAACGGAGCAGTGAGCTGGAAATCTTCCAAGCAAGATACTGTTGCCGATTCAACAACAGAAGCGGAGTACATCGCTGCATCTGAAGCAGCAAAGGAGGCAGTTTGGATCCGAAAGTTCCTAATCGGATTAGGAGTAGTTCCGTTAGCAGCAGAGCCCGTTCCATTGTATTGTGACAATAACGGGGCCATAGCACAGGCTAAGGAACCAAGGTCTCATCAACGGTCCAAGCATGTTCTTCGACGTTACCATCTGATTCGGGAGATCATACATCGTGGCGATGTAAAAGTCGAGAAGGTCACATCAGATGATAACATTGCAGACCCGCTGACGAAGGCTGTCATTCAGCAAGTTTTTTGAACGACATATACATAGTTCGGTATTAGATGCTTGAGTGACTGGCTATAGGCCAAGTGGGAGATTGTTAGACATTATGTCCCATAGCGTCACTGTTTGTAAATGATATTGTATTATTGTACAAAATTAACTATGTGATAATGAAATTGCCTTTTGCCGTTTTGTAATTTTATTTACTTTGATATATAAATGGCAAAAGTCCATATGATTAGTACTGGATTGAGATGATATGAGACAGTATCAATCCATAAAGGTTTAATCATTAAATATCCCTAGCCGTAGTATTATCGAGACTGGACATCGATAATGCGGAATAGGCTAGTATTGCGCTTGTACACGTTGTGAGGGCACAACGGCATAGTTCTCATATATTTAAGTATTGGATACTTATGCAAGTGCGATAGGAGGTTGTGTTTTACCGATGGTACGGAAAACAGCTTCGCTCTGGATAGACCCCGCGGAATCCCATTGGTAGTATGTCTATGTGTCTATGGGAGGCCGCATCAGGGTAGGTGTATATGGTCTTAACCTGAGACTTACATCGCTAGTACTTGCGACAATCGGTAAACTTTGGTTTTGGTGGTTGGGGACCTTAACCGGTTCTGTGTACACCTCTTCTGGGTTTATCGAGAAGCGTAGTGTACTGGATGTGATGTCAAGATGGAAGTATCGCTTCAGACATGGAGGTGAGGTGATGATCAGCAGGGCACAGAACTAGTACTCTATAAAAGGTTGCAACCATCGGGACAATATGACCAGGTCAGGATTGTCCGATTTAAAGAGACTAGTTGCTTGATGTCCGATATATGTTTCGTACGGGGCAGACACATCTCCAGCCCTAGGCCTAGCATGTGATCATCCGATACTGGATCGATGTACGCAATACTACGGTATACTACGCTTGATATAGATCTTATATTCCTATAAGAATATTTCTGGAGAATTGGGTAGGCATGGCGCTTTGCTAGAAGCCAACCTTGTCTTGTGAATCGGTAAAGACGTAGTACGAGGTACGTACGTGTTCGGATTATCCGACGACCGTATTTACTGCCAAAATATCCGGAGGTCTCTTGGGTCGCTTCCCGAAGATTCACCTATGATATTTGATTCGAATTTAATTAATCTTGGATTAATTACGGAGAAACTTTATCTTGGATAAAGTGCCTTATTTAGAGAGAGAGAACGATTAATTTGGAATTAATCAGTAAGATTATTATATTCGATATAATAATTGAAATTCGATTTCGACGCGAAATTAAAATTAGATTTTAATTCGGGCATACGAGTTAATTTAGAAATAATTCGTTAGCGACGTAAATAATAATTTCGCTAGGCGCGGTTGTTTATTTAAATTCGATTTAATTAACGTCGCGACGCAAGTTCGGTATTTCGGAAATATCGAACCCGAACGCGTGAGTGGACGTGGGCCCACTTTCATTTGGGAACGTGTGGGGCCCACATGACACTTGTCATTATATGCATTATTTAATGATAAGGCATTGCATGGTGATAGTGTGCATTACACTCAAAGGCTTGCATGGAGTTTGAGTGTTTGACACTCTAAGCCATTGCATGGTTTATGTCATAGATATTATTAATTTAATAAATTATAACATAAATATAAATTGATTTTTGGTAAAACAAATATCAATTAAGACTTTACACAAAATCTCTCTTCTCTCTCAAATTGCCGAGAACTCCATTGACAAGGGCAAGGAAGATTTGATCTTCTATTTCTCCATTTTTGCTAGCACAAGCAAGAGATCAAAAGAGGTGATAGGGAAACCATCAAAGAGCTTGGAATACAAAAGCTTGGAGCTTCAAGTCTTCTTCCTCCTCTTGGCCGAATCTTCCACAACTTGGAGCTTCTACCATTTGATCATCTTCTTCATTACAAGGTATTGTAAGTATGATTCCGCCATACTTCATGTTTATATATATTCTTTATAGTATTTCACATGCTTAATCTTTGTTTGGGACATATTATAGAAACCAACAAAACCATATGATAATCAAAACGATAATTCTAAGAACCTATTCTTGCTTCAATCCAAACATGGATCGAATAACCTGCAAACCTTGTTTGCTAGTTTTGGTACGACAAAACCGACAGGATGTTGTAAACATCCTCCGAAAGGTTTCCTTTTCAGGAAAGCGATTTTCCCGTTAAGCTGTCATTTTTCATACATGAAATATGCAGCTTTAGCAAGCATTATCCAAATGGACTTACTGTGGCAACAGGTAAAAGGTTGAATCGTAATCAACACAATGTTTATAACGATATATTTCCGTAAAAGCCTAGCTTTATACGTTGGTATGTTGTCATCCATGTATGTCTTCCTTGAAGACTTATACAGTACCAGTAGGCACAATGCCTTGCGGTACTTTAACTAGTATCCAAATATAGTTGATATACATGGAATCCATTTCGATTCATGACACTTTGTCATATTAGGGAGTCGATACCTTGTATCACTTCCTCATACGTAGTCAGTTGGTATACCTCAATAAGATAGACATCTTTATGAGGTGAGATCAGAAACCCATATGCTCAGTTGTTTTCTGACTCTCTCCGACATACGTGGTTCTTGTGTATTCGAAGATTACTGGTAATAGTTTCATCCTTAATGAACTATTTATGTTCCATTAAGGAATATGTGCCTGGAATAGTATTACTCCGATTTTTATCGAGTTTCACTATCCTCCCACTTATCACTGCATATCGGTATTCCTCTTAGGAAATCCGCATGGTGAGCAACAATCTAATTGTTCTCTTGTGAGTTGTATAAGTACAATATTTATGGTATCCCTATGATATCCTACAATAGGCACTTATCCAATTTGGGTTTTAGTTTGGTATCATCCAAACATATGCCTAGCATACCAAAATATCAGGAATGAGAAACCTAGTTTCTTTCCCGTTCATATCTAATATGAAATCTGTCAAACAGCTTTTTATGGAAACTTATTCTAAATAATTTCTTGCATTGTTTAAACTTATCCGTTGAAGGAAATGGTAGCTCAGAGCGACTCATGATTAACCTTATCATGTCCAACGAAATTCGGTTACTCAGTTCGGACACACCGTCAAAATGACATGTTCCGGGAGGAGTCCTTATTGAAAGAATACTATAATCTTTCAAGTATATTAGAAACTTATTGCTTAAGAATTTTCCGTTACAGTCTTACCGTGACTGTTTTAATACTTCGGCCGATCTGTTTGTCTATTTCGTGTCGAAACTGTCAAAGTTCCCGATTTGTGTTCTTCAAAAGAAACACATAACCATAACGCGATGCCACATCCATAAAGGTCACGAAATATTCATATCCACCTCTAGCCTTAGCTTGATATGGGCCCACTTGTTTCACTATGAACTAGGGCTAACAGGTCAGTGGCATTTGCACTTTTACCAAGTAAATAGTGTTTTAGGCACTTTGCCCAATAAACTAGATTCGTAGACTTTATTTGATTGAATCAAATTGGTCCGAGTATCCACTCTTCAAAAGTGTGGATATACGATTCTTGTTTAATTGTGTCCCAGACAACAATGCCACATCAGTTTCTTCTGATCAAATCAGTTTGAGCTATTTGTTTGTCATGTTATATATTTGAGATTTATTTATATTCAAAATATAAATTCTGTTATTAACATCCAATGTGTTTATCTCAATATCATCTTTATATATGAAACACTTTAGTGTTCTAGAATATAAAGGTTCACCCGCAGCGGGTTAAACACTGATATAGAAATAATGTATCTAGTCAAACTAGTTACATTATAACAGTTTCCTAATTTAAGTACACACCCGAAGGTAGTTCCTAAACTTAGGTATCTACGGTTGAAACATTGACTTTCGTCCAATTTCCAATTCGCAGGTTAATCTCAATGGAAGTCAGTATCCTGCTCAAAGCAGATTCTGAACACCAGTATGTATTTATGTATCACACTAAGTATTTCAAATCCAATTTTAATACTAGTAGTGAATATAATTTTGACAAACATATTTGAAGTCAGAGCCTTGCTTCGTTATTCAATTCCTTCATGTCTGCTTTGTCCAAACGGCAGTAACGCTTCCGCGATCCCCTTTGCCACAATTTAGGCATACATTTTGGATATGTCATTTATCTTCCCAAAAGATTATAATGATTTTTGCCTTTGCCATTTTTCAACATTCCAGAAGCATTTGGCCTAGCCTTGGCTGACTAGAATATCGAAGTAAGGTGCACCTTGCGCTACTTGCCTTATTGCAAATTTTGATTTTATCTCCTTGAGAATAGTCATTAACTCTCCAAGAGTTTACTATTGCAATTTTAGTACTTCTAAAATCTAAGTATATATTTATGAAGATCCTTCAATTTCAGTATCATACTTTAAGAATCTAATCATTTGTTCTGACAAAGAAATTAAGGAGTCTACTGCGGTAAGTATAATGGATTAAGCACTAAAGTTATCATCACATTAATCTTCTACAGATTATGATCTACTATTTGCTTAACTCCAGGCTTATGCATAATTTGTTATTTTATCAAATAAAGTAACTTATTAATTTCCAGGACCATCCTGAAATTTATTCCCAATTTGAAAATTAAACCATTTAAATACATTTTCCCTAGGATTATGTTTTAAATGTCAATCTTTCAATTTTATCTTGATTTTAATAGTCCAACTATTTAATCAACGATTTAGGTACTATTTATTATATGATTACTATAGTCCACTTGTTGGTTTCTATAATTAGTCCCAAGGAAAGATTAAGCAATAGAAATACAATAATCATACATGCAAAGCTTGAAGGATGGCGGAAACATACTTACAAAGCTATGTGACGAAAATGGTGATGAGGATCCTTGAGCCACCAAGGATGAAGTTTCGGCCAAGTAAGAAGATGGAGAGAAGCTTCAAATCTTTGAGTATTCCAAGCTCCACAATGCGTTTCCCTATCACCTCTTTTGTTCCTTGCTTGTGCTAGCAAAAATGGAGAATGAGAAAACAATTTTCTGCCTTTGTTTATGCAGCTCACGGCGTGAGCAAGAGAGAAAGAAAAGGAGAGTGTTTCACTTTTTAATTTTGTTCCCTTTGCATGCAGCATGCCAAAACCGTGAGACACCAAGGAAATGAAAAGTGATATGATATCTAATACCAAAAGAATTTTTTAATGCAAAAATCCTTCAAAACCGTGCATGGCTTTCCCTCCAAAATGAAATCCATCATTTGCCATCATTACCACACTTTGAGATTAGAGACAATGTATCATCCCTCAAAGGTGACTAGATACATCCACCATCTATTCGTATTAAGTAATGAGATATCGCGATGTGATTTGCGGATATCACTCGATTCAAAATACGAATGTGTCCGCAAGCACTTTCGGGCTCGGTTTCGTTAATTCCGAATTAACGAATTTCCGTCGCGACGTGAATTAAATAATTACGCCTTGCGAAATTACTATTCAGTTCGCTAATGAATTAATTCTAAATAATTCGTTTGCCCTAATTAAAATCCGATTTTAATTCCGCGTCGAAATCTAATTTCGTTTAATAATATATCGAATATATTATTTTATCGATTAATTCCAAATTAATCGATATCTCTCTCTCTCCTAATAAGGCATTTTATCCAAGATAAAGTTTCTCCGTTATTAATCCAAGATTAATAAAGTTCGAATCAAACATCATAGGTGAATCTTCAGGAAGCGACCCAAGAGATCTCC
>SKCR01009714.1:0-23055 GCA_019454045.1 Zanthoxylum bungeanum
GCCCGAACAGTGACCAATTCACTGTTTGGCAGCCGTCACTCGGTTGGCTCAAAAGTCATCCGGTAACGCCGTTTTCGCTTATTTTAACTCCGAAATAATTTCCGGCAATTGTTCCAACACCCAAAACACATCCAATCCATTAAAATGACATATTTTTCAAATACAAATACACATTAATTATTAATTACCAAAATCCCCTAAAGCATGTGTTTTCGTTTAACCGTTTAAACGATTCGAATTAACTCATTTAATCCGGTGAAGTATTATGAATAATTTGTATTATTCATAACGCGTCACCCAAGTGCTCAACGAGTACACTTCATATTGTGGGACTCTCTAAGTTTAGGTTTATCCATCACGAAATCTAATTTCGTATTCATAATTCACCCACTCATGAATTATGACGACCACATATAATCTCGCTAAACTATGCAAGTCGAGGTCATTGCATACGTATAATCCCTCCATCACAGGCTATCCATATTATACCTGGGATATAGATAAGATTGTCAAATCCGTATGGTATAATATAGTCGACTTTCAAATTTACGATCTCTAAATAATACTCAGAACTGATTTCCGAAGTTATCCCATGGCCATGGATTTACTAGATTGAAAACACGTGTAGGATGCCTATGCCTTGTACACATGACTGACGGATTATATCTTGATACGTACATGATATCATGAGCATCAGTCCGCACCCAACGAACATGCGGAGGTCTGATCTAAATAGATCGGTGACGTGACTGCCATCAAAGTGTGGAGGATAACTCATATATCCACAATTGTATCTCAAGTCGAAGGACCACTATGCTCGCTCAACTCGAGAAGATTCCTATTGACGTTGGTGTACCATCTATTAGGAAATCTTCAGTGAGTCATTCAATGTTTATCGAATAAACACCTACATGTCTATACGAGTCTCCTGAGACTCATGGTTCATTGGGATAAACCATCGGACCAAGTCACGATATACAACATGTACTGGTGTCAGCGGATTTTGCTAACCAACCCGTGTTAGTAAATCTTGACAAGAAACTTTATTTAAGGATATACAACTTATAGTGACGCTTCCCAATATCAATTACAAACTACGTTGTAACTGCGCACTACGTTGTAAATCCTAGGGTCTTTGTCTAATATACACGTATCACTAAATCAGATTTAGTTTCAATCTAATCATAATTAGATATCTAATTGCAATTAGATCCAATATGTATATAAAAGACAAGAGGTGCTACCATTAAATAAGTAATATTATAGAAAAAGAAATTGTTCGTATTTATGAATCGGACATAAAAACGATCCGGATTGACACTCTGAGCACCAACCCTAACAATTTCTCATACTTGATCTAGTACCAATCCACGATATCATATACACATCTCAATGTGTATCACATACCATGACCCTCAAGAGCTCACCTAACACTCAAGAGGCAGGCAACAACAAGTAAGCCTGCTTTTACAAATTGAGTCTGTCTAACAAACCCAATTGTTTTCCGTAACCTGCATCAATCATATTTTGTAGAACCCAAGTTCTACATCAATATGACTCAGATGTGATATCAATATTGTGCTATAGCTAATAATTTTTCTATGTATTTAAGGATCAAATCCAAATACTTTACAACAATTGCAAGCACAACACTAATATCAAAACTTCTAATCTATAAGGTCACTCTGAAACTTCATAAGTTAATACTTCATAAGTTGCAACTAATTCTACTAATACAGTAGAATCAACCGCGACACTCTCATTGTATATTTTCTGACTTTATATGACGTAGATCATATAACGTCATAATTAGACTCAAAACTAATCTGACCATAATGGTTGCGGATTATATTCTCCATAAATAAGAAACTTGTTCCTAATATCTCAAAGATAGTAAAAAAAAACATGTTTCAAGACACATCCTATGGTCTGCAGCATATCAAAATAGCTCGTAAATATTACGATTAAATTGATATCTTTAATCGTACATAATATAGTATTCATTATGCCATCATCATATAATGCATAAGATTGATTAGACATTCTAATCAATTTCTCTTTCGACAAAGGAATCATCATTTACGAAAGATTAAATATTATATACAAGAGACACACTAACTGTCAAACAGTTACACTAACTGTCATACAGATATACTAACTGTCATACATATAGTTTTAATGTGTCATTTGTTAGATCATATCTAATGCACGACTAATGGAAGTATCTCACAAGTCTCTTAGTTTTATATCGTATATAAAACTTTATATCGAATATAACAGAGACTACTCCCACTGATTTCACGGAGAAAATAAGACTTAGGTAATTTTTTTACCTCACTAACATTTCATTATTACATTAATAATGACAATGTCATTAGGATATATAACAATAGAAAGAAATTTGTATGCTCCCACTGACCCTACTATCATATATGTATTCTCTATGCTTTGATAAAATTGGACAATCTGACTATATCAAAAATAGAGAACACAAATTTTCAGAAAAGCTTATCTGAGTCTACAATAGGCTCTATAAGATAATATATCAAACTGTGATCTTAGTAAAATACAAACTCTAGGGCCATTCTAGAATGAACTCTTTAAACAAAGAAACAACAACGGATTTCTCATTCGAAGAAAATATTTAGGAACACCATTTTGCATTCTTTAGCCAAAATATATAGTTTAACATCAACATTAACCAACAGATATTTAATTGTTCAAATAGTGCCACTAGAGACAAGTTTCCTCAGAATCTACAATAGATCACTGAGTATAACTTTTCTTATTGTCATACTATAAAGGTCAAACCATTAACAAGCTCACTTTGCTTTTGCTGCGCAAATAATTTGCACATTTTATGAACGATTCATAATGAAAGCTCAATCAAGTTCAAAACTTGATCGTAGTAAGCCATGAACAATCTTAGATCTATGGTTCAATGGTAATTTCCGAAATCGATATCAAATATCGCTCCCACTATAAGTTATAGGATAATTTTCTTCAATAAGAAAACAACAGAACCATTAAGTATCAAATACTTTTGTAAATGATTTTGACATCCTATTAAACTTATATGGAAGTTGTCTAAGGGTATTTTCATCTAATTAATTATATAGTTCCATTACAATTTATCACTCTCACATTTGACTTCAATAAGTCAAGTCTTTTCTACAATTATCAACATCTGATGTTACACACCAAGTAATAAAATAATTTTATTACTCGGGATCGTAGAAAAGATATTCGATCAAACATAATACAAAATTCTATTAAATAGAATAAATGATAAATTTTTACAGTGTGGAGGATAACTCATATATCCACAGTGGTATCTCAAGTCGAAGGACATTTATGCTCGCTCAACTCGAGAAGATTCCTATTGACGTTGGTGTATCATCTATTAGGAAATCTTCAGTGAGTCATTCAGTGTTTATCAGATAAACACCTACATGTCTATACGAGTCTCCCGAGACTCATGGTTCATTGGGATAAACCATCAGACCAAGTCAGGATATACGACATGTACTGGTCTCAGCGAATTTTGCTAACTGACCCGTGTTAGTAAATCTTGACCGGAAACTTTATTTAAGGATATACAACTTATAGTGACGCTTCCCAATGTCAATTACAAACTACGTTGTAACTGCGCACTACATTGTAAATCCTAGGGTCTTTGTCTAATATACATGTATCACTAAATCAAATTTAGTTTCAATCTCATCATAATTAGATATCTAATCGCAATTAGATCGAATATGTATATAAAAGACAAGAGGTGCTACCATTAAATAAGTAATATTATGGAAAAAAGAATTGTTCGTATTTATGAATCAGACATAAATACGATCCGGATTGGCACTCTGAGTACCAACCCTAATAGTGCAGACTTAAGAGATCCAAGAAGACGAGATAAAAGAGAAAACCAAGTAACAAAGCAAAATTTAGAAAGGTAGGATAACGGTAGGAGTACGGTAGGAATTTGAGAGAGCATGACCTTATGGAGATTCATAGTAGGAAATAGTATGATTAATAGCCAGAGGTAAATTATGAGTAAAGCTGAAAAATATAATTCAGATGGCTTTAGCAGAAGTACCTTAGTCTGGGAGTTAACATTAGGTATGCAAATGAGAGAGTCCTAAGCTCATGGATAAACAGCACATGCAATCGTAGCACGGGAGATTAGTAAAAACTTCGTAACCAGAAAGCTCCAGAACAAGCCCCACCCTCCCAGCCCTCGTTAGATAACGACAACAAAGATGGACCTTGATGTTCGCCTCGAAATATTATTAGAATCAAGTGCATGTGTACTGAAAAGAAGTCGAAACATAAAGCTTTTGTATACAGTACAAGAGTAGAATAGAATAATAAAATAACCCTATGTAAAAGATGTAAAGGACAAGTCATTTAGATAAAGCGATGAATAAATAAAGTACTAATTTAATAACGATGAGAATATAAAGTTATAATGTTAGATATGTCTAAGAGATGTGTAGAGATGATATTCTTCTGGTAAGGAAATAGAGACACAGATTACAAAACTTCTGGGTATAGTGGGAGATCAAAGAGAGATTAAGAAGGTCAATAAGTCAAGGCTCGGCGATAATAGTAGAGAATATTTAGTGAATAATGACAAAAGTGTGTAACAACAGGACTTTTTTTAGTATTGGAACCGAGGAGATAAGTTCACTTCAAGGTTGCTTTTAGTACATGGTAGTATAGTATGAAAATGAAAAGATAAGTTACTATAATGCTACATTCAGTACAATGGGTAAAAATTCAAGCTATAAGTTACGTAAATGGTCATTGGACAAGAATGAAATTTAAAAGTTTGTGAGTATTTGAATTATAACAGTAGAGGGTATAAGACAAAATATGAACTGTAACTAGAACCAAATAGCCAGAAATAACATTGAAAAAAGGAACATAGTTTAAGCAAAAGTATATGTACGATTTAGCTCAGCTTAGGAACTTTGTTTCTAAGTCATTAGCCAAATAAGGAATATTCCAAAGAAGCTACCTAGAATTAACCTTCCAAATACAAGCCATTCAGTAAATAGCGCTAGTTAGGAAGAAATACAAAAAGAATTTGACATTGTATCATGAAGTGCTAAGCTCCATAGATAATCAGAGAAGTGAGAAATTGAAATGATAGAACCCATAAGTATTTGAAGCTTAGTGAGAAAATAGAGAGTTAAATAGTTAGATTATAGGTGTAAACACTAGTTTGTGCTATGTAAGCAGCGTTAAGGAAAGATACAAGAGATTTTTCGTTTCACACTTGCATTATAATGAAATCAGTACATGCGAAAGGCTTAACCATAGAGAACGCTAGTAGTTTAGAGAAGTTCGAAAGTACATGCTGGGAAGAACCAGATGCAGACAAGTAAAGTTGGCCATAGCTAGGGATCAAAGAATAAGATGTTGTAAGATGTAACAATAGTTGTAGCTTGACGGTAGTATTAAGTACCCGGTAGAACTCTTACAAAGTAAGGACAATAATTGCCATTAAATCAAGAAATTCAGAGGTATCATGCATGAAACAGATATTAGGATAAGAAGAAGAGTAATGCATACTTATGAGCTTTATAAATAGAGTAAAGTATCAGTCCATGCAGACAGAAATAGAGTACCTCCGAGGTTACAATAGAGTTGATAAAGTGAAGTAAAAGAATGAGTATGTAGACGATTGTAAGTTGGTGACCTAAATAAATAGCACGTGAGTTATTTAACTTATGATAAGAAGTTCAGTATCGAGATTCTCGGATCTAGAGCGACTCTAGGATTTCAGTTTTAAAGAGGATTCGAGGACGAATCCTAGTTAAGGGGGAAGAATTTGTAACATCCGGTGAACCGGACGACTTGTACGGTACCAGAGCCTGACGACTATTACAATTCAGAGCCATAATACTTAATATAAATCATGTCCAAGCAAATATGTGCTCATAAAATGGTATTGGGACATTCGGAAGATTCCTTGAAATTTTGAAGCGAAACTTAGTTTACGTTCCATCTCGAACAACAATTAGTAATCAGGCCGTAATTTTTTCATACGATTACCGATTTTTAAAAATTTTATATCGTCTGAAATCTGAGATTGATATCTAAAACTTCCACGTTGAACATTTTTTTAAATTCGGACCAGAAATAGGTCAAAAGTGCAAGTCAAAAATTATGAACCCAAATGGAAGAATCTCAAACTTTCTCCAAAATTCCACACTTTTCTCCAACCTTCCAAATATCAAATGACTCATACTATATAAAGGGTATACTATTCACCAAATTCACAAAATGAGAAGAAGAAAGGAAAGAAGAAAACGTGAGAAGGAAGAGGATGAAGAAGAAAAATAAGAGAAGAAAAATAAGAAAAGGTAAAGAAAAATAAGAAATAGAGAAGAAGGAAGAAGCAAGAAGGTTTGGCATCCATGAGACCCTGAAAGAGGAAGGAAACAACAAGAAAATGAGGTAATGGTCTTTGACCAAAATTTTGGATTGTGGATTTTGATGATAAAATACTAAATGGATGATAGAAGCATGTTAGGAATTGCTTTTAGTGGCATAACATGTGTGGGAATTGATTGAAACCCCTAAGTTTGGAGTTAGTTAGGGATATGAGATTAAAGTGTTAAAATGAGTTAAGGAGTTTTGGGACTAGCAAGTGATTATATTGAAGTTTAATGAAATGGATTGTGTGTTGATTTTGTATAGAAGTGATTGGTGATGATTTTAGATAAAATAGATGATGAGAAGCAAAGTTAGAACCTGAGAAACAGGGTCACGTCGCGACGTAAGTCCTTTCACGTCGTGACCATACTGGGAAATTCATGAGGAATTGTTTCTGGACTTCCCGCGTTGCGACGTGTAAGGACTTACGTCGCTACGCGAGTTGGGAATTTTCAAATATATGATTCTGGAATTGGATGCATCGCGACGCGCAAATCCCGACGTCGCGATGTGAATACAAACCTTTCCCAAATCATTTTTAAATCATTCCAGTTCCACCCTAGCGCGTTAGAGGCCACCCTTAGGGCCTCGTATCAGTTTGTACATATAAATATATAACATCATGATATAAGTGTGTTAAGCCTTGTGATAATAATTAAAGGTATTCAGATTGATGGACTCAAATTAATTCAGAAAACGTTCCTTAGTTCACTTTCTAATCAAATTATCAATTATAGAATATCGCAGGAACTGGAGCTTTCTTCAACAAGTGAGAAACATAGCCACATTCTATAAATTAACTTTCATTTAAATTAACTTTCATTTTGTTATTTCTATATCAGACTTACTTTCACGCTTTAGGGTGTTAGATTATTTTATTATTACAGTCATTTCATACAAATTTATGATTTGAGTTTTATATTGAGAAAGAAACGATTTCAGAAAATGTTTTATGTTTTTCGAGGCATAGGGGAAAACCCACCTCAGTATGCAACTTGATTCAGAGATGGAATTGACAGACAACACATGTGCACATGTAGAGGACTAGGAGGACGGCAATACGTTAATACCCCCAAATCCTAGTTCAGGACTAGGGATGACAGATGCTCATAGATCCTAGTGTCAGAGCTTGGAGGGTAGCATAGATCTGCACCCCCAGTTCTAGTTCAGTGGCTTGGGGGACGGCGATACGTAACTCCCCAAGACCACTAGTTTTAGGGACATGAGTGGCATGCTTTTGGGGACGGCGATACGTAACGCCTCTTTGTCATTGGTTTGGACTTCTGGCTCTAGTTAGGCGTATGAGGGATAGCGATACATAACGCCCTCATGTGTCAAGTTTTTAGCAGATATACAGAGCTTAGTTTTCAGATCAGTTTACAGAAATAGTTTTCAGAGAAAAGTTTTCCAGGAAGTAAAGTTTTCAGTAACAGTAGTTTTACAAGAAACTTTCAGCAAAGATTTTTATAAAGGTTTTCCAGAGAAAGATATGTTTGAGACAAAGTAAAGTTTTCAGAAAATTTCAGATTTAATGTCAAAAATGAGATTTTATAAAGTATTTCAGTTTTCACTTTAAAAACCGTCCACTCACTTAGATCGTACGACGATCTAACCCCAACTTTCAGTTTCTTTGTTTCGCAGGTATTCTCGGAGGATGCCCTCGGGAGGATGAATATTGATGCAGTCACTAGCGCTTGGAGTCCACCAGGTCAAGTCAGGGATTAAGTTCAATACAGTCAAAGTCAGAAAGTGTCTTGTAACATAATTGTTATACAGTAATGGTCATATATTCATTGCATTATAGAGGTTATTATTATTGTTGAACTGTGTATTGAAATCAGAGTACTTAATAGTAAGAGTATTGTGCATAAATGGTCGATGAGTTGGGTTATAGTCCCTTATATGAGTATATATACGTGTATGAGATTAGTAAAGCAGTTATCAAAGTCAGAGGCTTATGGGGTTAGTACGGTCTATCCCCTTCCGGTAGCATCTCCCAGATCGGGGATGTTACAAGAGCTCTACGAGTATATTTCATTAGTGAAACTCTCTAGATTCAGGCATATCCGTCACGAAATCCAATTTCGTGTCCATAATTTACCCACCCGTAAATTATGACGACCACAGATAAACTCGCTGAATCAAACAGGTCGAGGTCATCGCATACGTATAATCCCTCCTTCACAGGTATCCAGATTATCCCAGAGATATAGATATAAACATAAAATCTCTATAGGTATAATCATGTCAACGTATCTATTAGCAATCTTCTAAATAACACCCAAAACTTACTTCGGAAGTATACCAGGGCCATGGATTTAACAGATTGCTAATCATAAAATGAATACATATGCCCTGTATACAGTACTGAACGGATCCTATCTTGATATAGACAGGATATCATGAGAATGAGTCCACACCCAACGAACATGCGGAGGTCTGATCTTAATAGATCGGTGACGTGACTGCCATCTAAGTGTGGAGGATAACTCATATATCTACGGTAGTATCTCAAGTCAAAGAATCACTATACTACTTAACCCAAGAAGATTCCTATTGACGTTGGTGTACCATCTATTAGGTGATCTTCGGTGAGTCGTTAAGTGTTTATCAAATAAATACCTACATGTCTATACGAGTCTCCCGAGACTCATGGTTCATTGGGATAAACTATCGGACCAAGTCCGATATACGACATGTACTGGTCTCAGTGGATTTTACTAACCAACCCGTGTCAGTAAATCTTGACCAGGAACTTAATTTGATAATATATTTCAAGTAGTAATACTTCCCAATGTCAATTACAAACTACGTTGTAATTGTGCACTACATTATATATTATCGGGTCTTTGTCTAATATATATATATATATATATATATATATATATATATATATATATATATATATATATATCACTAAACATGATTTAGTTTCAATCTAATGAATTTGATCAAATATATATAATAAAAGACAAGAGGTGCAATCATAAATAAGTAATATTATGGAAATAAGTAATAGGATTGGCGCTCTGAGCACCAACCCTAATAATTTCTCCCACTTGCTCTAGTGCCAATCCATGGTATCATATACACATCTTAATGTGTATCACATACGCATGACCCTCAAGAACTCACGTAGCACTCGAAAGATAGACAACAACAAGTAAGCCCGCTATAACACATTGAGTTTGTCAAACAAACCCAATTTTTTTCCTTAGCCAGCATCATTCATATTTTTGTAGAAACTAAGTTCTACATCAATATAACTCAAATGCCACATCAATATTGTGTTTCAGCTACTAAGTTGTCTAAGTATTTACGGATCAAATCCAAAATACTATGCAAACAACCACAAACACAACACTAATATCAAACTTCTAATCTACAAGGTCCTATGCAACTTCATAAGTCACAACTAATTCCACTCTCACGGTAGAATCATTCGTGACACTCCCACTTTATCTTTTTGACTCTTTATGACGTAGACTGTCTAACGTCATAATTAGACTCAAAACTAATCTGACCCTAATGGTTGCGAACTTTATTCTCCATTAATAAGAAACTCGTTCTTAATATCTCAAAGATAATAAAGAACATGTTTCAAGACACATCTTATGGTCTAGAGAGTATCAAAATAACTCGTAACAATTACGATTAAATTGATATCTCTTATCGCACTCAATATAGTATTCATTATGCCATCATCTTATTATGCATAAGATTGATTAGACATTCTAATCAATATCTTTTTCAGAAAAAGAATCATCATTTACGAAAGATGAATACTATACATAAGACACACACTAACTGTCAAACAGTTATACTAACTGTCATACATATAGTCTTATTGTATCCTTTATTAGATTATATCTAATGTACGATTAATATGAGTATCTCACAAGTCTCTTAGTTTTATATCTTATATAAACTTTATATAAAATATAATAGAGACCATTGCCACTGCTTTCACAGAGAAAATAAGACTGAGGTAAACCTTTTACCTCATAAACATCTCATTATTACCTTAATAATGATAATGTCAATATGATGTAAAACACTAGAAAGAAATTTATACGCTCCCACTAACCTTTCTATCTCATATGTATTCTATATGCTTTGATAAAATCAGACAATCTGACTGATAACAAAATTAGAAAACACAAATTTCCAGAAAACTCATCTGAGTCTACAATAGGCTCTATAAGATAATATACCAAATTGTAATCTTAGCATAATACTAACTCTAGGGCCATTCCGGAATGTACTCTTCAATCAAAGAAATCACAACTGATCTCTTATCCGAAGAAGTCATTCAAAAAATGCCACTTTGTACTCTTTAGTTAAAAACACAATTTAATATCATCATTAACCAACAGATCTTAAATTGTTCAATCAGTGCGACTATAGACAAATTTCCTCAGAATCTACAATAGATTGCTGAGTATAACGTTTCTCACTGTCATACTATAAAGGTCAAACCTATAATAAGCTCAATGTACTTTTGTTGCGTAAACCATTTGCACATTTTATGAACGATTCATAATGAAAGCTCAATCAAGTTCCAAACTTGAACGTAGTAAGCTATGAACAATCTTAGATCTATGATTTAATGCTAATTTCTGGAATCGATATCAAATATCGTTCCCATTATAAGTTATAGGATAACTTTCTTTGATAAGAAAACAACAGAACCATTAAGTATCAAATACTTTGCAAATGATTCTAACATTCTATTGAACTTATATGGAAGTAATTAATGGGTATTTTCATCTTATTAATTATGTAGTTGTAGACAACAGAAATCGGCGACGCTGTTCTAGGCTCGCGGCCTAGTTGGGAAGTACGAAATAACATGGAGTCGCCACCCGGTGTGAACCGGGACAAAGATTTAAGGCCGCACTCACCCCTCGCAAGGGAAGACCTCAAACCGTTGGGTTCGGAATGGTCCCTTACTTATGTCACTTGTGATGATATGATTTGTGCAATTAATCAACCGAGTCTACTCAATAATCATGCTCAAGGGTACTTAGATCTAACATGCTTTCATCCAAACAACTCCACGCAATATAACACAACAAGCATATTGAACCATTAAACCAAAGTAAACAAATAACTAATTAGACATAAATATAAACTAAACGAAACATCATGCATAAAGAATGAAGAAACAACATGCCTAAATAACACAACCATGCTTTGAAAATTAAATAACAAGAATAAATTAAATCATGCTTAAAATAATAAATAAACGGCCTAGAACTATGACATGCTCAAATACAAATTTGGATGAGACAAGATACGTGTATCTTAAGTGGTACGTGGCGTTGTATCCTGAGTGCAGACCATACTACCGTCCATTCGGAATCGGCTACGGAATTTACGTCCGGGTTTCCATCCGATATACCACAAAAGGGAACACATATCCCGCTCATCCAACAATCATATCATGCCTCAAACGACTCTCATGCAATAATATTTTTAAAATAAATAAAATAAAACGAAAGATATAAATAAAAAGGCGCCCTCAGGTCTAACCTCTTTTGTCGTCTCACGAAAGCGCGTTACACGGCCGTCGGAAGGGTTATTGCTCCGTAACTTTTCTGGTTCACTAATCCAACGTTTCTCCTCACTGTTTCGCTTTTCAGGCTGCTGTTTTCACCCCGTTTCGCTGTTGTTTCCTCGCGGTTTTCTGATCACTGTTTTGGTGTATTAACGGACTGTTTTGTGCGGTTTCGGGGTACAGTTTCGGGTAGTTTTGGGGACTGTTTTGGGGAGTTTTTATGTGAGGTTATGGGGACTGTTTTGAGTAGTTTTTAGGGGTAATTGTGCGTGAGGCAGTGGGCGTGAAGGGGGCTTTGTGCTTGCAGCGAGGGGACTTAGCGTGAGGCAGATTTTAGGGTAATTAACTGGCAGTCTAGGGAGGCAGTTTGACGTGATAAAGGGGGGCGTAATATTGTGGGAATGGACTGATTTTGTGCGTTGTTTGTTGTTGAGTGGGCTGGTCTACGTGTCTGGCTCGTGGGGCTGCAGGGTTTGTTTTGTTTTGAGGAAGGGTTTTGGTCAGTGGCTGAAGGTTTGTTAGGCGTGGAGTGCTTGAGGGGCAGGTGGCTTGAAGGGGCTGTTACGTGAGGCTTTTAGGTGGCTAAGTGGCGGCTGGTTTGTTGATGAGGTAAGGTGCAGGTGGCTAAGTGGCGTCTGGTTTGTTGATGCGGTGAGGTGTGGTCAAAGGGGCTGATTTGAAGGAGGGCAGTTGAGTGTGTGCGCTGATGATGCTTGGTGAAGCGGTGAGGTTCTTTGTGAGGGCAGTTACGTGGGCTGTGGACAAGGGGCAGGTGTGCTGGTGATGCTTACGAGAGGGAGGGGGTGAAGGTAGTGCGTGAAGTTGGAGAGAGGGCTGGTGTGTGGCTGAGGGTACGCTGATGACTGCTTATGCGTGAGTGTGCTCAGGTGGCGTGCGTTCAGGGTGCTGAGTGTCTTAAGTTTCTTGGCTTAGGGTTTATTCTTTTGTGTGTTTTTCTTTTGAGAGTGAGCCAGGGTTTGGAAAGATGGGTGAATGGTTCTTTTTATAGGCCAAGGGAAGGGTTTTTACCTTGTTTGGGTAGGAGAAGGATTTGTGTGTTAATTGGGGATATCTTTTAATTAAAATGAGATAGGGAAAATCTTTTAATTAGGGGAATTGATTTGATTTGTTCTTTTTAGTTAAGGATATGATTTATTTAAATTGGTAGGTGATTTAATTAAATTAGGAATGTGTTTTATTTAAATTAGGAATTTAATTTAATTTAATTTCAAGTTCAATTTAATTGGTGAATGTGATTTAATTTAATTTAAGTTTAATTTTAATTGGTTTTAATTATTTAATTTGTGAGATGTGTTTTAAATATTTTAATTATTTAATTTGTGAGATGTGTTTTAATGGGTTTGGTGTGTTTTAAAACAGAGGTCCAACAAGCGAACCCGAAGCGAAACAAGCGAGTTAAATCTGACAAAATTCCATTTTCCAACTTTACCTTTCCAACGTCCGTTTCCCGCGGCTTTCACAACTAAAGAGGTAGTGTCTCCATACGAGACTCATCATCGGGCTGATATGCAAAAATGCAATGCCTACAGTCGCCCCCACTTTGATGGGACTTGTGCAGTATGTGACAATGACAATCCTATCAAAGTACGTGCAATGCATTTTCACTTACCTGGCTCGCCAGCTGCCACCTGACTTGCCATGTTGATTCGAACTGAGTTGATCTGGTGGTGAGGTGCTTCGACCCCTGAGGTTTTGTTCCCGAACCATCTGTGGGATTTGTTCCCGAGTTGTGTAGAGAGTGGGCTTTGTTCCCGAACTGAGTGTGATGGCGAGGTGCCTCGACCTCTGGGCTTTGTTCCCGAACCACATGTGGGCTTTGTTCCCGAACTGAATGTGATGGCGAGATGCCTCGACCTCTGGGCTTTGTTCCCGAACCATTTGTGGGTGTTGTTCCCGAACTGTGTAGAGAGTGGGCTTTGTTCCCTGGGCTTTGTTCCCATTGTGTTGAATGTGATGGCGAGGTGCCTCGACTTCTGGGCTTTGTTCCTGAACCATCTGTGGGCTTTGTTCCCGAGTTGTGTAGAGAGTTGGCTTTGTTCCCTGGGCTTTGTTCCCTTTGTGTTGAATGTGATGGCGAGGTGCCTCGACCTCTGGGCTTTGTTCCCGAACCATCTGTGGGCTTTTTTCCCGAACTGATGTAATGATAGGGCTTTATTCCCCTGGGATTTGTTCCCGAACTGTATTGAGATGAGGCTTTATTCCTCTGGGCTTTGTTCCCGAACTGTGTTGTGATAGGGCTTTTATTCCCCTGGGCTTTGTTCCCGAACTGTATTGAGATGAGGCTTTATTCCTCTGGGTTCTGTTCCCGAACTGTGTTGTGATAGGGCTTTATTCCCCTGGGCTTTGTTCCCGAACTGTATTGAGATGAGGCTTTATTCCTTGAACTGAGCTGAATGCAGGCTTTCTTCCTAAACTGTACTGAATGTGGGCTTTATTCCCGAGTTTGCTGGACGTAGGCTTTCTTCCTGAACTGTACTGAATGTGGGCTTTATTCCCGAACTGTACTGAATGTGGGCTTTATTCCCGTACTGAGCTGAATGTAGGCTTTCTTCCTGAACTGTGTTGAATATGGGCTTTATTCCCGAACTGAACTGAATATAGGCTTTCTTCCTGAACTGAACTGAATGCAGGCTTTATTCCCGAACTGTACTGAATGTGGGCTTTATTCCCGAGTTTGAACTGAATGCAGGCTTTGTTCCTGAACTGTGCCGAATGTGGGCTTTATTCCCAAGCTTTTTTGAAGGTGGGCTTTATTCCATTGGGCCTTGTGCCCGAACTGATATGGGCCTCGCCCTCGATCTGATGCTGATGTGGGCCTCACCCCCAGTATGCCATACCCGACAG
The DNA here is from genome assembly GCA_019454045.1 of Zanthoxylum bungeanum. NCBI lineage: Eukaryota > Viridiplantae > Streptophyta > Magnoliopsida > Sapindales > Rutaceae > Zanthoxylum > Zanthoxylum bungeanum. Next base: position 14,870 of record SKCR01009714.1, read on the forward strand.
AAACTGATACTGAACTAATGTGGGCCTCGCCCCCAGAATGCCATACCCGGTAGAAACTGATGCTGAATTGATGTGGGCCTCGCCCCCAGAATGCCATACCCGGCAGAAACTGATGCTGAATTGATGTGGGCCTCGCCCCAGAGTGCCATACCCGGCAGAAACCGATGCTGAACCAATGTGGGCCTCGCCCCCAGAATGCTATACCCGGCAAGTCTGTCACTGATGCTAATGTGGGCCTCGCCCCCCAAGTTGACATGGGCCTCGCCCTCAAACTGATACTGATGTGGGGCCTCGCCCCTAAGGTGATATGGGCCTCGCCTTTAACTGATATAGATTTAGGGCCTCGCCCCCAAGCTGATATGGGCCTCGCCCCAAATTGATACTAATGTGGGCCTCGCCCTCAACTGATACTGACGTGGGCCTCGCCCCAGACTGATACTAATGTGGGCCTCAACCTTGGGACTCTTTCCCGAAACTGCTGACAATGTGGGTCTCGACCCTCTGGGATTCATTCTCGAAAACTGCTGATATGGGCCTCGACCCTGGGATTCATTCCAACACTCTGACGATATGGGCCTCGACCCTGGGATTCATTCCCGGATTCATTCCAACACTAGCGATGTGGGATTCATTCCCCTGGGATTCATTCCCGAAACTCTGACGATGTGGGTCTCGACCCTGAGATTCATTCCCCAAACTGCTGATAAGGTGGGCCTCGACCCTGAGTTGATACTGATGTGGGCCTCGCCCCAAACTGATACTGATGTGGGCCTCGCCCCCAGACTGAAACTGATGTGGGCCTCACCCTAAAACTGATACTGATATGGGCCTCAACCCTGGGACTCATCCCCAAAACTATTACTCATATGTTGTTGATTCTGGTTGGCTTGTTTTTGCCGTTTTCTCTTTTTCTTCTTTGAAACCTGTGAATATAGAACGAAACAAACACAAAAAGAATGCAAAATACGTTACGTGTATGCATGGATGCATGAATGAATTTCCTATTCCGTTGGGTTAGGTATTCCGCCAGTTCTCCACGTGATTGCTCAGTCTTCTCTTTGGTCTCATGACTCAATATCTTTGTTATGTCCCTGATTCGCGATGTGGTAGACTGGTCGCCCCCAGTCTTGGTTTAGCTTTCTGCTCTCCGCTGTTTGCACTTGGTCAAGATGAACCACATGGTGGGGCCTTCCATATCATCATACTATATTACATGCTACGAAATAGTCCCAATAGTTACACATATTATTGCCCTCAAAGAATGCTCAGTATTGAAACCAGAGAACCTTCAAAACATTCGATGCAACTCAAATCCAAGTCTTTGAATAAATGATCTAAGCCAGACTCAAAGTGTGTGTGTGCAAAGGTTCATTTGCAGATTCATCCCCAGGTAAGCTAACTCAATGATTTCGTTTCAAAAATCGGGATCGATGGGTCAAACCAACCTAGATGTCTCAATTATGCCTGCAATTGCTTTTTTTGTGCTCAATGTGGTATGGTTTTCTTTCTCTTGTCTCTTTCTTTTTTTTTTCTTTTTTTTTTTTCATTTTGAACTTCTTTTTTCTTTTATTTTCTTTTTCTTTTTTTTTTTCTTTCTTTTTTTTTTTTCAACACACCTACCCTTTAAGGTAGCATTTCTCCTCATGGTGGTCCTAATACTCGCCCATGGGTAGCTTCACGCTTATTGGTTATAGGTGGTTCAATTCTTTTCTTTAGGAACTTTTCTTTCATTTTCAACCATACCACACATCATAACATAAGCAAATCAAGATAGACATCTAAGCAAACGGTCATTCACCGACCTACAATTTCTTCAACTAGTCACCTTGCCAACTACTCAGGTTTTCACTGCTAAGAACCATAATCAAGTGCTTATGAGTCTAACATAGATCAATTACTCAAATTATCAGATAAAAGCACGTCAAGAGTTTATCGTTTCTAAGGTTTCACCCTAAAGCAATCAATTTCATCATCGGACTTATGTCTAACTATCAAGGACTAAAAACAAACAAATTTTTTTTTTCTCTTTTTCTCTTTTTTTTTTTTTTTTTTTTTTCATTTTTTTTCTTCTCCTTTTTTTTTCTTTGAGCCCACCATGGTCTTTCTATCCTTGCCGTAAGATTTTCTGTTCCTCAGTTTCCTTTTCCCGGATATCCATGTTTTCTAAACTCTTCTTGACAAGTCTTCTTTTATCCCTAACCCAACAGATATCTATGATGGCTTTTAAGACACAGAGGGTTAACATGATGCATGTATGCATGAGATGCATGTGATGTATGAGACACAATATGCATGGGGTTATCAAAAGCATAAAGGGTGGCCCCAATAGGTCATACAACTATGGTTCACATGTGGGTTTACAAGAGTGTGGACAAAGGCTCTCGTTTGACGAAGGATTACCCACAACTAGGACTCCCCACTCAAGGGTTCAAGCGACCAAGTGAGTGCACCTTTTTTATACCTTACGGTACGTGCCAACGAGTTACGGTGTGTGACTAACTGTCGATTAGATTTCCCGTTGTAGATTCCCCAGAGGGAGGGTGGAGCGAGGCTCTCTTAAGTACCCAAGCCCCTTAGGCTCTTATCGCTTGGTGTCAGGAATAAACAACGAGTCCTCCAAACTAGTCTGTCACAACGAGCTACAAGTAAAGATTATCTCGGTGTCTTCGCAGCTTTTCCTTATAAAAAGGTAGTGAGTGAAGGAAGACATCGAACCATTACCTAGCCTAACAAAGCCTTTGATTAGCCCCTCAACCCATTATAGAAATGGTCAACTAATGCACAAATTATACACATCACAAGACATGATTTCGAGGCCAATTCTCTAATATCCCCAGTGGAGTCGCCAGACTGTAGACAACAGAAATCGGCGACGCTGTGTTCTAGGCTCGCGGCCTAGTTGGGAAGTACGAAATAACATGGAGTCGCCACCCGGTGTGAACCGGGACAAAGATTTAAGGCCGCACTCACCCCTCGCAAGGGAAGACCTCAAACCGTTGGGTTCGGAATGGTCCCTTACTTATGTCACTTGTGATTATATGATTTGTGCAATTAATCAACCGAGTCTACTCAATAATCATGCTCAAGGGTACTTAGATCTAACATGCTTTCATCCAAACAACTCCACGCAATATAACACAACGAGCATATTGAACCATTAAACCAAAGTAAACAAATAACTAATTAGACATAAATATAAACTAAACGAAACATCATGCATAAAGAAAGAAGAAACAACATGCCTAAATAACACACACCATGCTTTGAAAATTAAATAACAAGAATAAATTAAATCATGCTTAAAATAATAAATAAACGGCCTAGAACTATGACATGCTCAAATACAAATTTGGATGAGACAAGATACGTGTATCTTAAGTGGTACGTGGCGTTGTATCCTGAGTGCAGACCATACTACCGTCCATCGGAATCGGCTACGGAATTTACGTCTGGGTTTCCATCCGATATACCACAAAGGGAACACATATCCCGCTCATCCAACAATCATATCATGCCTCAAACGACTCTCATGTAATAATTTTTTAAAATAAATAAAATAAAACGAAAGATATAAATAAAAAGGCGCCCTCAGGTCTAACCTCTTTTGTCGTCTCACGAAAGCGCGTTACACGGCCGTCGGAAGGGTTATTGCTCCGTAACTTTTCTGGTTCACTAATCCAACGTTTCTCCTCACTGTTTCGCTTTTCGGGCTGCTGTTTTCACCCCGTTTCGCTGTTGTTTCCTCGCGGTTTTCTGATCACTGTTTTGGTGAATTAACGGACTGTTTTGTGCAGTTTCGGAGTACAGTTTCGGGTAGTTTTGGGGACTGTTTTGGGGAGTTTTTATGTGAGGTTATGGGGACTGTTTTGAGTAGTTTTTAGGGGTAATTGTGCGTGAGGCAGTGGGCGTGAAGGGGGCTTTGTGCGTGCAGCGATGGGACTTAGCGTGAGGCAGATTTTAGGGTAATTAACTGGCAGTCTAGGGAGGCAGTTTGACGTGATAAAGGGGGGCGTAATATTGTGGGAATGGACTGATTTTGTGCGTTGTTTGTTGTTGAGTGGGCTGGTCTACGTGTCTGGCTCGTGGGGCTGCAGGGTTTGTTTTGTTTTGAGGGAGGGTTTTGGTCAGTGGCTGAAGGTTGTTAGGCGTGGAGTGCTTGAGGGGCAGGTGGCTTGAAGGGGCTGTTACGTGAGGCTTTTAGGTGGCTAAGTGGTGTCTGGTTTGTTGATGAGGTAAGGTGCAGGTGGCTAAGTGGCGTCTGGTTTGTTGATGCGGTGAGGTTGTCAAAGGGGCTGATTTGAAGGAGGGCAGTTGAGTGTGTGCGCTGATGATGCTTGGTGAAGCGGTGAGGTTCTTTGTGAGGGCAGTTACGTGGGCTGTGGACAAGGGGCAGGTGTGCTGGTGATGCTTGCGAGAGGGAGGGGGTGAAGGTAGTGCGTGAAGTTGGAGAGAGGGCTGGTGCGTGGCTGAGGGTACGCTGATGACTGCTTATGCGTGAGTGTGCTCAGGTGGCGTGCGTTCAGGGTGCTGAGTGTCTTAAGTTTCTTGGCTTAGGGTTTATTCTTTTGTGTGTTTTTCTTTTGAGAGTGAGCCAGGGTTGGAAAGATGGGTGAATGGTTCTTTTTATAGGCCAAGGGAAGGGTTTTTACCTTGTTTGGGTAGGAGAATGATTTGTGTGTAATTGGGGATATCTTTTAATTAAAATGAGATAGGGAAAATCTTTTAATTAGGGGAATTGATTTGATTTGTTCTTTTTAGTTAAGGATATGATTTATTTAAATTGGTAGGTGATTTAATTAATTAGGAATGTGTTTTATTTAAATTAGGAATTTAATTTAATTTAATTTCAAGTTCAATTTAATTGGTGAATGTGATTTAATTTAATTTAAGTTTAATTTTAATTGGTTTTAATTATTTAATTTGTGAGATGTGTTTTAAATATTTTAATTATTTAATTTGTGAGATGTGTGTTTTAATGGGTTTGGTGTGTTTTAAAACAGAGGTCCAACAAGCGAACCCGAAGCGAAACAAGCGAGTTAAATCTGACAAAATTCCATTTTCCAACTTTACCCTTCCAACGTCCGTTTCCCGCGGCTTTCACAACTAAAGAGGTAGTGTCTCCATACGAGACTCATCATCGGGCTGATATGCAAAAATGCAATGCCTACAGTAGTTCCATTTATAGTTTATCACTCTCACATTTGACTTCAATAAGTCAAGTCTTTTCTGCAAGGGTCAACATCTGATGTTACACTCCAAGTAATAAAATAATTTTATTATTCGGGATAGCAGAAAAGATATTCTATCAAATAGAATACAATATTAATTAAATAGAATAAATGATAAACTTATACTCGTACCTCCAAAGCGCAAGTATTATCGATTATATAACCATTATATAAAAGAAAGATTCAAATCTCAAACATTTCAAGATTCAAATTTTCTACTTATACATATCATATATGTAACTGTAGAAACTAATGGAACCTAAATTAAAAGGATGAATTACTATTATTGGAGCATATCCCAAAGAGTATCGAAACTAATTCGGTAACACTCAATATCAAACGAATCAAATCATATATAAGATTCAATTATTCCCACTTAGCAATTCCATCAAGATGGAATCGTAGAAGAATTATATTGAGTAAGAATCATATTCATTCAATAACCTTAGAACTAATTGCCTTAAATTCATATGTTTGATCATATCAAACATCTTTGAACAATTCAAAGACTCACAATGAATTTTTAAGGATACAGTTTTCAAAATTTCAGATCAAATATCTTTGAACCAGTCAAAATATTCTATCCGCGTTTGATCAGAAACACGTAACTAAGTCACGATAATTCATTGACCAAGTTACGAAGTAAAGAAAACTACCTTAAGCAATTTATAATTTACTAAAGTACATACATCCAATGTATCAGTTTAATAAATTTTCTGGTCCAATGACAATCATTGGTTAAATGAGATTTAATCATCTTCCTGAATACAATATTCATTAAATGGATATGGATATGTGATGTGATCTCGTATCAGACCATCCTTTACGATATGGAATAAGTATCTAATACTTAAATGACAAAATCTCATAAAATAATTTTCTAAGTTATTTACTTAACCGAATATTTTTCTTAATGTTTATCTATTCGTCAATCACACTACTAGTCGTTTTAAAATATATAAGAATTGGTTACAAATAGCAAGTAACCATCCAATATTCGCAAGTTCTGATATCAAATATCAAAACAATCATTCAAGAATATTTTAAATAACTAAACGGGAGATCTGATATCAAATATCTATAGTTATCGTATTGTGAAAATCAATATTTTCTATACACAACTATACACATTTTCTTTCATTAGCTTTATTATTTACTTTAAACAATTTACAACATTTGCAAATAATTGAAAAGAAAATAGTGTCTGACATGTGACCTCTGAATGTCACTAAAGCCAAGAAACGTCATTATTAGATAAATAAATACCTAATGGGTTTTTCTTAATGACAGTTAAGAATCTCGAGATATGAACCAATTCATGTTAATCTTTACTGCATAAGAAACTATTCTGGCTAGAATGATTATACAATAGTCTATTTTAATCTAGAACTTCTAGAAATCTGCAACCATAATTGAAGTTAGAAAATATATATAAAATATGCATGCAGTGGATAAAAGTTTAATTCTATCTAAATAATATAATAAGGAAAAAACATAGGCTACAATTTTCATAATGTTACACACTGCATTAGTTATGGATTTTTAACCCAGCAGTGCCTCCCACTACTTAACGTAATACCATAATCCTCAATGGAAAATGAGAATTCAATAATTAAATCGAATTCCATAATGGGAAGTGGACCCCATGAATATATTTCGACTCACAGCTTTGGCACGTTCTCGCCTACGTATATTCTCGGGAAGACAACTCATTGTCAATCACACTCGCTGTGACTCCTGATTTTATCTTGACTGTTTCTCATTGTGATAGCTTTAGCACGTTCACATGAGCCGTATCAAGGCTTCACTTATCAATGAAAAACTCAAGCTACCGATGTAGTCCTGACATCTTTGGCACATTCAGGATTTCCATTTTCACTTGAATTTGTTTCTTATAATATAAGTTCTACCGGCGCAAATGAACTACCTTCAACTATAACTGCACAGCTTTGGCACGTTACAATTATAGCATCATGAAAACATTCATATCCTTATTGACAATGCGGATGAAGAAACAAGTATTCCTGATACTAGTCATTTTATAAAACCTTATTTAATGGGGATTTTCCTAAAAGATGTATTTTACTTTATTTAATCAAATTAAAAAGTAAAGATTAGATTAAATATCAAATTTAAAGGGCTAATCATATCAGGGGCAAAGAATCAGACTCGCTCTAATATCAATTTGTTGGGGTTTTATCAAGGCGGCGCATCGGAAGGAGCGCGGTTCGGGTGAAATCGTAGTTTAAAAAATTTAAACTTACGAATAAATTATTCAATATCCAATATTAATAATTCATTCATATTTCACCTAAAATTATTTATTCGATATCATATAACGACATAAATAATATGGAGACACCGTGAAACTTTTGCGAATACGTTTTTCCATAAAATAGCATAAAACACGTTTTCGACCGAACCAACCGACTAATGTACATATGACAAATAAATTCAAGAAGTTCCTCAAATCCGAAAAGCTTAGAGGAAAATCAAGAATGGATGAGAAGAAATAAGAAAAATGGTCGCAAAAACACAAGAAATTAATTTGCTATGAGTGTGAAAACCGGGTCATATAGCTACCGATTGGCCACTAAGGAAACTCAAAGAAAAATCCAAGAAGAAGGCAATGATAGCAACTTGGAGTGATAATGACTCCAGCTTATCCAAGGAAGAAATTAAAGAAAGAATAAATCTCGCCTTTATGGCAATCGAGGATGATGACTTCTTCTTTGAAGGTGAAGAAGAAAAGGTACATGACTCTCTTGAATATAATGAATTACTTGATGCTTTTAATGAATTACATAAGTTATATGAATTGTTTAAAAAGAAAAATAAAATGACTAAAAATGAGCATTCATTACTAATAAATGTCCATGCATCAATTTTTGAGAAAAATAAATTGTATGAAAAAGAAATTCCATGTTTAAAATATGAAAAGCTAAAACTTGAAAAGAG
>SKCR01009715.1:0-23321 GCA_019454045.1 Zanthoxylum bungeanum
TTTTAATTACAACCGAGCAGCTAAAGAAGCAATGAGACTGTAGGTTTTTCCATATTCCCTGAAAGACAGAGCTAAAGCTTGGCTACATTCGTTACCAGCAGGTTCCATCACAACTTGGAACACTCTAGCCACCAAATTCCTTGCAAAGTACTTTCCACCAGCTTGAACTGCAAAGTTGAGGAATGACATCACATCCTTCGTGCAACAAGATTCAGAATCCCTTTGCGAAGCTTGGGAAAGATTCAAAGATTTACTCCGGAAATGTCCTCATCATGAGATCGCAAAGTGGCTACAAGTCCAAACCTTCTACAATGGACTTTCTGGAATAATGAGAACCACAATTGATGCTGCTGTTGGAGGAGTTTTGATGGCAAAAGGAGAAGATCAGGCCTGAGACCTAATTGAAGAAATGACTAACAATAATTCATTGTGGCCAACAGAAAGAAGCTTGATCCAAAGAATTGCTGGAATTTATAAAGTTGGAGCCAACACAGCAGTGAATGCCACGCTGGATCAGATTTGAAAAAATATGGAAACTCTTAACATGAAAGTTAATGGTGGATCCACAAGTTCACCATTTGGAGGAGCACCTGAGTCAGAATCTTTCAACCAACATAAAGAAACAGTGAATTATGTCAACAATTTCAACAGACAGGGGAACAATCCATATTTCATCACCTACAACCCAGGGTGGAGGAATCATCCCAATTTCACATGGAGCAACAATTCAGGGCAAATGAACACCCACCACCCGGGTTCCAACAACAGAACAAAGGCCAGGAGCAGGCAAATGAATCAAGAATAACAGAAGTGTTGACCACTTGAAAAAGATAGAAGCAAAACATGACTTCAAGCAGCTCAAGATATGATGCTATGTTTCAATCCCAAGCAGCATTAATTCAAATTCAATCTGCTTCTATTAGAGCACTGGAGAATCAAATTGGACAACTGGCCAATGCTTAGAGTTACAGACCACCAGATACTCTTCCCAGCAACACAGAGCTAAATCCAAGGAACATGGGAAAAGAACAATGTCATGCCATCATGTTAAAAAGCGGTACTGAAATCAACAAAGATGTTGGAGCCAAAACAACTGCTGAGGAAGTTCCAAAAGAAACAAAGCAACAGATGGAGGAAAAAGAAGCAAAGGAAAAAGAACAGATCACTCCACCTCCACCTTTTCCTCAGCGTCTTCAGAAAAACAAACTGGACAAGCAATTTGCTCGATTCTTGGAGGTGTTCAAAAAGCTGCATATCAACATTCCATTTGTAGAAGCGTTGGAACAAATGCCCAGGTATGCCAAATTCATGAAAGACATTCTTTCACGAAAGCGGAGATTGGGAGATTACAAGACAGTAGCATTATCAGAAGAATGCAGCGCTATCATTCAGAAGAAACTTCCTCCAAAGTTGAAAGATCCTGGCAGTTTCACTGTTCCTTGCACCATAGGAGAACACGACTTTGGTAAGGCTTTATGTGATTTAGGTGCTATATTAACTTGATGCCTTTTTCTATTTTCAGGAAACTGCAGATTGGAGAAACAATGCCTACCTCAGTCTCTCTACAAGTTGCTGATAGAACGCTCGTATTTCCGAGAGGTGTAGTTGAAGATGTGCTGGTCAAAGTTGACAATTTCATTTTCCCAGCAGATTTTATTGTCCTTGATATAAAGTAAGACGCAGACGTGCCAATCATCCTCGGGAGACCATTCTTGGCTACAGGTCGAACCATTATTGATGTACAAAAAAGAGAATTAACCATGAAGGTACATGACCAAGAAGTAACATTCAATGTTTTCAAGGCCATGAATTTCTCAGATGATGAAAAGAATGAGGAATATTTCAGACTTGACGTGATACACAGTACCATTCAGAACTCCAATGCAATGCAAAGTTCTACTGATAAACTTAAAACATGTCAATTTTCTGTGGAGCCTGAAGATAAAGTGTCTTTTGCACTGAAAAAGCCAATTCTTGCACTACAAACAACAGAAGAGAAAAAGTTCCACCAGCTCAACGAATTGGAGGAATTTCACAATCATTCTTTTGAGAATGCTAAATTATACAAAGAAAAGGCCAAAAAAAGACATGATGATAAGTTAGTGCGCATAACACTTGAACCAGGGCAGAAGGTACTGTTAAACAAATCAAGGGTGAAATTCTTCCCATGGAAGCCAAAATCACGGTGGTCAGGTCCATTTGTGATCACCAAGGTTTTACCAGACAAAGCCGTTGAGATATATGATACCGACTCCAACAAAACATTCAAGGTTAAAAACAAGTGTGTTAAGCACTACTGAGGAGAATCATTTGAGCGAAAAAAAAGAAAGTGTCACACTTTCAGATCCAGCCTAATGTCGAGAAGTCACGTCTAGCTGTTGACGTTAAACTTAGCGCTCGCAGGGAGGCACCCATGCAATTTTTGTATATTATGATTTGGTGTGATTTCATTTTGTGTGTTTAATTTTTACAGGTTAAGTCATTTCAGGATGAAAGAAGTTCTCGCAAATCTTCACAAGCAATTTCCTTCTCTCCCTCAAAAATCTCTGATGAAAGTCTACAAAGCTCGCTTGAAGCGAATGAGGTTACTGATGATCAAAGGTATTCCTACTGACATCGTTGGATTATTGAAGCACGGGTTCGATTGGCAAGTGAGTCTTCTGACTCTTTTATTCCACATCTGCCTGGTTTAGGAAGGAGCACATATGCTAAAAAGAGAAGAGCCAAAAGAATGTGTGTTTGTTATAAATGTGCTAGCATATTTTAATACTCGTTGTCGTTCTTTAGGAATGGTGTCTGATAACCGCGAAGATAAGATTAATTTCATTAGGGATGGCTTGAGTAAGGAGTCTTTGGATGACATATCTAAAACTCTTGAGACGCATCCCAGTGCATGTGTGTATCACGAAATTTGTGTGTTACACGCACAATTCCAAAAAGAAAGACAACAATTAAGTCTCAGAAATCTGACTCAAAAAGACCCTGTTTGCCAATTTATAAGAAAATTGGATGGGAAGCTTGTCCCTGACGCATAGACGTCAATCAAGCGGCTACTTTTCCTTGTACATATTATATCTCTTTGTCTTTTCCTAATAATTTTGATTTGTTTTGTTGTTTTCTTTTATTTTCTTTGACAGGATCCAGACCTTTTTGACTATCACGATTTATTTTACTGTTAACTAATAATTATCATTTGGCAGGTACTAGTGCTATTATTTTACTCACCCTTTTCAGGTGTTATAAATTCAACTCATCATTGCACTTTTGAAGACATCCAGAGTAAAACATGGAAGCCACTTCAAGAAGACGAGTTGAAAACATCTGTGTGTTTTGCGGCACTAGTGTTGGTGTTAAGCCATAATACGTAGAAGCAGCACATGAATTGGGTCGAGTCTTAGCTGCAAGAAATATGCACTTAGTATATGGCGGAGGCAATCTTGGACTTATGGGGATCGTTTCAAAGGCTGTACAGAAGGAGGCAGTCACGTTTTGGGAATCATCCCAAAACCCTTGGTAGAGGCAAATCTTATTGGACCATCAACAGAGAAGAACTAATTGTGCTAGGTATGTCTGAACGACTGGTAGAAATGATTAACCGTTCTGATGCTTTTCTTGCTTTGCCAGGTGGCTTGGGTACATTGGAGGAAATTTTTACAGTGTTATCTTGGGCGAACCTGAACATACACCAGAAACCGCTTGGACTGTACAACATTGAAGGATTTTATTATTTTCTTTGTGTGTTTCTTGATGATGCCCGGAGAAATGGGTTCGTGTCAAAACCTATGAAAGAACTCCTCTTTACTACCAGAACTGCTCCGGATCTAATTGACCAAATCTTATCCTATGAACCACAAATTGACCCTATCATTTCAAAGATAAATTGGTCAAAGGACGATCGTGGTAAGAGGCGTCGGATTAATCTGGATCTTAATTTAATTTTTCATTTAGATGTAGAATTTCAGCTAACCAAGTATTATCTTCTAAACTCTTCTTCTACTGTTTAAGACATTGGGGACAATGTCTCATTTAGGTTGGGGGAGGGAATTAGTTGATCAGTATCTTGTTTTTAGTTGTGTGTTGTTTTTATTTTTTTAGTCCAAATTTTTTCGAAAAATACAAAAAAATTGAAATTTTTCAAAAATTACAAAAATATTTTGCGTTTTTGTGTTTTTATTTTGACTAAAAAGGTGAAATTGGTAAGATATAGCTGAGTAAGGAGTTTCCCTCCTGAGATGTGTCTAAAACATATTTCGGAACAAGTTAAGTTTTGTTTATTTCCTTTTGAATTATTTAATTTTTGAATTCTCCATAATACTGACTAAAATGATCTTCATATGCTCAGTTGGCAGATATTAAACATGCATGGTAACATAAGGACATGAGTTGTAATTGAAAAGTTTGTAATATTTAGTGCTCTAGTTTAATTGGAGAAAGCATCTTAAAAAGTGATGGAGTAAAAAAAAATGTTTGAGATCCGAGTTATTAAGTCTGTAAGGGTGTTTTAACACATAGTGCCCTAAAGCCAACTGGTTTGGGAGTCACTGGCCCAAAGCTCACTACATGGATCAAAGATGTTGCAAAATTATATATATCTGAAGTCTGAGTAACTAAGTCTGTAGGGGTGTTTAACACCTGGTGCCTTAAAGCCAACTGGTTTGGGAGTCACTGACCCAACACTCGCTACATAGATGAAAAATATTTGTAATATAAAAAAATCAAAATCAAAGAAAAAAATCAGAAAAATCAGAAAAATTATTCCATTGCTGCAAAAAGGTGTGAATTCTGATAAAATTTAGGACAAAAATATTACTCTCTTATCAACAGCACTTGTGACTGTTGTGGGCAAAATGAGTTGATTAATATTTTGTTGGCTGTGCATATGGAGAATGGTAAATATAATCGGAGAATTTACTTATTCAATAATTTAGAAAGAAAGAAAACAACTAGTAACTTGGAGTAGAAGTTTCACCTGATTAGTCACTAACTTCTTTATTCTTTTTCTCTTGTCTTTTTGCTTTTGTGTGCATTAGTTTTATTATCTTTTTACTTTTGTAAAAAGTTTGTGGGTATCGTTGCTGTAAGCCCTCACGAGACTATAACTCGTCCACTAGGGACACCTAGGGGTTTAAAGGCTTGTTGCATATGCTAAATGCAACTGTGATCCCTATGAAAGTGGCTTAGTTTAATTTTAATTGTTTCTTGTATTTTATTTTGTTTTTTGCTCGAGGACTAGCATAATGTTAGGTTTGGGGGTGTGATGAGCGGAAACTATATCAATATTTACTGCCCCTTTTACTTATTTTGTTTAGTTTCTCGGTTTGATGAACGTTTTGTTGTGTTTTAGTTTATTTTGCAGATAAAATAATATTGGGACACAATGAAATCATTAGCACAAAATATGGGTCAAATAAGGGCAAAAATTGGACTTGACATATTAATTTTGGAGATTGGAAACTTGAAAGGGCATTTTAACGAAGTGCAGTTTTGGAAATTCCAATTTTGCGCATCTGTCGTATTTAGGGCATAACATTTTACTCTGATATCAGATTGAGCTGATTCAAGTTCCATATTAAAGAAGACTCAAAGATATACAACTTTAAAAGACAAAATAATTTCAAATTCTGAAGATTTCAAGCCTGAAATTGATGAACCATCCAGAAGTGTGTTGTGTGTATTATTAAAGAAATCATTTCAATCATTTTCAAAGCAAAAAATAATTAATAAATAAATAATAAAAATTATCAATCACCACCAAACATGATAAGAAATTAGTGGAGCAATTAATAATGGATTTGGTGGATGATTTGATGGAGGCAAAATTTTGCCTATAAATACCAAGCCTTTTCATTTGTAAATTCATACTTTCTTCTAAGGAATTCCTTAAGAATACTAAGAAGATTGTATCTTGTTTGTTTATTTACAGCTTTCAGTAATTAATTTCCGCTTTCGCACTTTCTTTTCTTTACTTTTCAGTTTTTAATTTCCGCAATTTACTTTTACGCACAATACTTTTCTTTCTTTAATTTTCAGTTTTTACTTTTCAGTAATGAGGAGGTAACTCCCCTTTGCTGGGGTAAAAGGTAAAACTTTTATTACTAATATTTAGATTAATCTCCCTTAATTATAATAGATAAACTAGTTAAAACCTGACTTAACGAGGATACCGCCATATTGGTCGGTTGGTAATTATTTAAATTGGTTTTAACCTGACTAAACTGGATACCGCCTGATTGGTCGGTTGGTAATTAATTATTATTTGACTTAATCTGGATACTGCCTATATGGCTGGTTGGTAATTATCATGCAAAGTTAATATATTATATTTAGGGAGATATCTAAAATAGAAGTAATAAAAGTGGATCTTTTTACCTCATCATTTTCTTTTATTGAACTTTTACTTTATTTACTTTTCAGCAATTTACTTTTCAGCATTTTACTTTTCAGCAATTTACTTTTCAGCAATTTACTTTTCAGCATTTTACTTTTCAGTAATTTACTTTTCAGCATTTTACTTTTCAGTATTTACTTTCAGTATTTACTTTCCGTCATTTACTTTCAGCATTTTACTTTATGTCTTTTATTTTATTTAAGTTTTTACTACCCGTAAATATGTGTCGTAACTAAGCCAGTTATCTAGGGTTGTGATGAAATCCAATATCACCAGTTTTAAAAGGGGTTATTTTATAGTTTGGGTTATTTTAAAGGTTTACTTATTAAGTCTTAAGCTTAATGCGTCTTGTTATTGGCCACTAATAAGATTGATATGGTAAATCTAAAAAAAAACTTGGCAAAGGAATTTTAGGTTTCAGCCTTAGACTTAATAGCCCACGATCTTCCTTGAGGATAGATAACCCTTTAATAGATTTCTTTACAGGATAGACATATACCTGTCGGCGGGGGGTAGCCATAATTGGAACTTAAACTTAATGAATCCATGTAATTTGGTTGACATAGACATATGGTTCAATTGGGTTATACTTGGTATTTGCGTCTGACCATCGACAAAGGCTTTCACATAATTTAATGTTCCAGGTTAGTAAACCAACATATTACACAAAATGAAATAATCACTTCATCTTTAAAATGATATTGGAAGATTCACAACCCTAGATAGTTTCCTAATATTGAATTTTCTTAAACCTTCTTTCGCGCAATTTTATTTACTTATTTTTAAATTCAAAATCATCAACATTTCAAATCAATCAATCAACCTGTTAGATACTAGTAATCATTTGACCTCATAAAATTAATAGATTATGTATTAAGTCCTCGTGGGATCGATACTTTTTATACTACTTGAACGATACGTGCGCTTACGTTATACGCGTGTGTGTAAGCACCGGTCAGGTCCAATGGTAAATTCTGAAATCGATATCAAATATCGCTCCCACTGTAAGTTATAGGATAATTTTCTTCAATAAGAAAACAACAGAATCATTAAGTATCTTATACTTTGTAAATGATTCTGACATCCTATTAAACTTATACGGAAGATGTCTAATGGTCTTTTCATCTTATTAATTATATAGTTCCATTACGGTTTATTCTTCTCACATTTGACTTCAATAAGTCAATTTTTTTCTGCAATCATCAACATCCAATGTTAATCACAAAGTAATAAAATAATTTTATTGCTCGGGATTGTAGAAAAGATATTCTATCAAACAGAATACAATATTCTATTAAATAGAATAAATGATAAATCTTTCACTCGTACCTCCGAGGCACAAGTACTTTCAATTATATAACAATTATACAAAAGAAAGTCTCAAATCTTAAACTTTTCAAGATTCGAATTTTCTACGATACATATCATATATGTAACTGTAGGAACGGATGGAACCTTAACTAAAGAGACGAATTATTGTTACTAGAGCATAACCCCAAGAGCATTGAAAAATAATTCGGTAACACTCAATATCAACGAATCAAATCATATAAGATTCGATAACTCCCATTGACCAATTCCATCAAAATGGAATCGCGGAAGTTCAATACTGAGTAAGAATCACATTCATTAAATAACTTTAGAACAAATTGCGATGAATTCATGCGTTTGATTAAATCAAACATATTCGAACAATTCAAAGACTCACTATGAATTTTATAGTTTTCAACACTTAAGATAGAATATATTTGAACTATTCAAAATATTCTATCCGAGTTTCATTAGAAACACATTGACAGTTCTTGAACAATTCAAGACGTTCAACATGTTCTCTATAGAAACACGTAACTAAGTCATGACATATCATCAACTAAGTTACAGAGCATAAAAAACTATCTAAGGCAATTTCTAATTCATTAAAATACACACATCCAATGTATTAGTTTAATAAATTTGTGGTCCAATGACGGTCATCGGTTAAATGAGATTTAATCACAACCTGAATACAATATTCATTAAATGGTTAAGGATATGTGGTGTGAACTCATATCATACCATCCTTTACCATACGGAATGAGCATCTAATGCTTCGTGATAAAAACTCATAAAGCACATTTCTAAGTTATTTATATTACCGAATTTATTTATTAATGTTTATCTTTTATTAATGACACTATTAGTCATATTAAAATATGTAACAACTATTTTTACAGAATAAGTAACTATCTGATAATCACAAATCCTGATATCAAATATCAAAACAGTTATTAATATTATTTTAATTAACTAGACGAGAGATCATGTATCCAATACCCACAGTCGTCGTATTGCGAGAATCAATATTCTCTATACATAACTATATGTATCTCCTTTCTTAAGCTTTATAATTTGCGTTCAATTATTTACAACAATTGCAAATAATCGATTAGCAAACTGTGTCAGACACGTGACTTCTAAAAGTCACTAAAAGCCAAGAAACGTCATTATAATATAAACAATAACTAAAGGGGTTTTCTTAATGCTATTCAAGAATCTCGAGACATGAACTATTCAAGTCAATTCTTACTACATAAGAAATAATTCTAACTAGAATAATATCCTAAACACAGATATATATTTAGATTACCTAATCGTGACTTAGAAACTAAGCACAAACCATCTTGATTTTCAAGAAAATCGGAACAACAGTTCCCGATGGTATCAACTAATCTAACTATATCTAAGTCTACTGTCTTTCTAAAACCTATTCTAGAACAACGCAACCATAAGTAAAGTCGGAAAATCTATTCTAGTAATAGATATACAGTGGAACAGAAGTATAAATCTATAAACAATATAGATAAAAGGAAAATGAAAGCAGTAAATTCCATAAAATTACGCACTGCCTGGGTTATGGATTTTAAACCCAGCAGTGTCTCCCACTACTTTACGTAATACCGTAATACTCAACGGACAATGGAAATTCAATAATTAAATTGAATTCCATAGTGAGAGTGAGATCCTATGAATATATTTCGACTCACAGCTTTGACATGTTCTCGCCTACGTATATTCATTAGGTAGACAACTTGTTGTCAATCACTCACCAGTGACTCTCGATTTTGGTCCTGACCGTTTCTCGCTGTGACAGCTTTGGCACGTTCACAAGGAGGCGTATCAAGGCTACACTTATCAATGACAAACTCAAGCTACCGGTGTAGTCCTGACAGCTTTGGCACGTTCAGGATTTCCACTTTCACTTGAATTTGTCTCTTATTATATAAGTTCTACCTGCGCAAATGAACTACCATCAACCATAATTGCACAGCTTTGGCACGATACAGCTACAGCATCAGGAAATCATTTACATCCGTACTGACAAGGCGGACCAAGAAACATGTATCCAATACATGTTACTTTACAACCATATTTTAAAAGCGGAGATTTTCCTACGGAAGTTTTAATCTACATCCAATGCAAAATTTTAATCTAAATCATTTTCTAAACATTTCAATTCTACCTAAGAAAATATGACTCAATTTAACTATTAAATTTCGTTACATTTTCCGTTAGCGTAAAACTGAAAAGTAAAGAAACATATCTAGATTACATGCATGTGCGAACAATAAATTGGATTAAATATCATATATCAAGCATGAATAATGTAATGGATGAAGCATCAGACCTGCTCTGATATCATTTTTGTTGGGGTTTTGGGATTGGGCGTAGCGGAAGCGCGGGTCCGGGCGAAATCGTATTTTAAAAATTTTCAAAATACCGAATAAATTATTCAATATTTAATATAGATAATTTATTCATATATCACCTAAACACATTTATTTAATATCAAATATTATCATAAATATAGTTGAAACTTCGCGAAACTTTTACGAAAACCGATTTTCCGCAAAATGGCCTAAAATGCGTTTTTTACCGAACCGACAACCTGACACTTATGGAAACTGCCCAGGTCAGATCCAATAGTGTCGGGGCAGTCCATGGGCTACCCAAACAGTGAAGGAATCATTTTTTTCACAGCTGTCACCCGGTTGGCTCAAAATCCACCCGGTAACGCCGTTTTTGGCCGTTTTCGCTTATTTCAAGTTGGAAACATTTTCCGGCAATTGTGCCAACTCCCAAAACACATCCATTACATCTGTATGACATCAAAAACATCACATAATTTCCAGTTTTAACAGATCTGATCTGCAGAACCGAAATCACCCATTTTCATGCTTTTAATCCAAAATTCCAAAATTAATCAAATTAATCAACACACCAAATCATGTCACCACACATATGAATCACTCTAGAAAAATTCTAGGCATAATAAGAGTGGTTATCATACTCTAGAATGACAACAAATTGTCCAACAACAATTTGAACAAATTGGATGTAAATTACATTAATTAGCTCCAATTCAAACTTCACACATGCTTATTCTTCCTTCTCCATCAACCTCAAACAAAAGCCCCAAATTTCCATAAACAAAGAAACCCTAGAACATTTCTAAGTGTTCAAGAAAACATGAAAAATTTACAAGCCTGGGTTGTAGAGGATTACCTTTTAATCTCCTAAATTCCAAGCTTTTTTCTTGAATTTCTTTGTCATTTCTTCATGGATTTTTTAAACTAATTTCAAACCCATTTTGTTGAGAGCTCTCGGCAGTGAGCAAGATTGATGATGATGAAAGAAACAATTTCTCTCTCACCTTTATGTAAAAAATGAAATTGATAATCTCGCTAAACTATACAAGTCGAGGTCATTACATACGTATAATCCCTCCGTCACAGGCTATCCGTATTATACCTTTGATATAGATTAGAACGTCAAATCAGTTCGGTATAATACAGTCGACTTTCAATTTACGATATCTAAATAACACTCGGAACTGATTTCCGAAGTTATACCACAGCCATGGATTTACTAGATCGTAAACACGTGAGGATGCCTATGCCCTGTACACAGGACTGAGGGATCCTATCTTGATACGCACAGGATATCATGAGCATCAGTTCACACTCAACGAACAGGCGGAGGTCTGATCATGGCTAGATCGTTGACGTGACTGCCATCAAAGTGTGGAGGATAGCTCATATATCCACGGTGGTATCTCAAGTCGAATGACCACTATGCTCGCTCAACTCGAGAAGGTTCCTATTGACGTTGGTGTACCATCTATTATGAAACCTTCAGTGAGTCATTCAGTGTCTTATCAAATAAACACATACATGTCTATACGAGTCTCCCGAAACTCATGGTTCACTGGGATAAACCATCGGACTAAGTCACGATATATGACATGTACTGGTCTCAGCGGATTTTACTAACCGACCCGTGTTAGTAAATCTTGACCAAGAACTTTATTTAAGGATATACAACTAATAACGCGCTTCCCAATGTCAATTACAAACTACATTGTAACTGCGCACTATACTGTAAATTCTATGGTCTTTGTCTAATATACATGTATCACTGAACCAGATTCAGTTTCGATCTAATCGTAATCAGATTAGATCGAATAGGTATATAAAAGATAAGGGTGCTACCAGTAAATTAGTAATATTATGGAAAATTGAACCGCTCGTATTAATGAATCGGACATAAATACGACTCGTATAGGCACTCGGAGCACCAACCCTAACAATTTCTCCCACTTGCTCTAGTGTCAATCCACGGTATCTTATACACATCTCAATGTGTATCGCGTACTCATGGCCTTCAAGAGCTCACCAGCACTTAAGATGTAGGCAAGAACAAGTAAGCTTGCTTTAAAAAATTGAGTCTGTCCAAAAAACT
Source organism: Zanthoxylum bungeanum (assembly GCA_019454045.1). Lineage (NCBI taxonomy): Eukaryota > Viridiplantae > Streptophyta > Magnoliopsida > Sapindales > Rutaceae > Zanthoxylum > Zanthoxylum bungeanum. The sequence goes on from SKCR01009715.1 coordinate 12,167, forward strand.
CAACAGTTTTCCTTAGCTAGCATTATTCATATTTTGCAGAATTCAAATTCCACATCAATATGACTCAGACGTTATATCAGTATTGTGTTATAGCTTCTGAGTTGTCTATGTATTTAGAAATCAAATCCAAATACTTTGAGACAACTGCAAACATCACACTAATATGAAAACTTCTAATCTATAGGGTCACTATCCAACTTCATAAATCAATACTTCATAAGTTGCAACTGATTCTACTAATTTAGTAGAATCAACGGTGACACTCTCACGGTATCTTTTCTGACTTTATATGACATAGACTATCTAATGTCATAATTAGAATCAAAACTAATCTGACCTAATGGTTGCTGACTAAATTCTCCATGAATTAGAAACTCGTTCTTAATATCTAAAAGATCACAAAGAACATGTTTCAAGACACATCATATGGTCTGCAGCATATCAAAATAACTCGTAACAATTACGATTAAATTGATATCTTTGATCACACATAATACAGTATTCATTATGTCATCATCATATGATGCATAAGATTGACTAGACATTCCAATCAATCTATCTTTCGACAAAAGAATCATCTTTTACGAAAGATGAATACTATATATATAAAAGACACATTAAATGTCAAACATTTACACTAACTGTCATACAGATAGTCTTGATGTGTCCTTTATTAGATCATATCTAATATGCGATTAATAGGAGTTTCTCACAAGTCTCTTAGTTTTATTTCTTATATATAACTTTATATCAAATATAATAGAGACTGCTCACACTACTTCCACAGATAAATGAAGACTTAAGGATATATAACACTAGAAATAAATTTATACCCTCCCACTGACCCTACTGACAAATATGTATTCTATATATTTCGATAAAACCAGACAATCTGACTAATATCAAAATGAGAGAGCACAAATTTCCGGAGAACTTATCTGAGTCTACAATAGGCTCCATAAGCTAGTATATCAAACTGTGATTTTAGCAGAATACAAACTCTAGGGCCATTCTAGAATGAACTTCTTCAAATAAAGAAATCACGACGGATCTCTAATTCGAAGAAATCACTCAAGAACGTCGCTTTGCATTCTTTAGCCAAAAACATAGTTTAATATCAACATTAACCAATAAATCTCTAATTGTTCAATTAGTGCGCCTAGAGACAAGTTTTCTCAGAATCTACAATAGACTACTGAGCAAAACCTTTCTCTATAAAAGTCAAACCTTTATCAAGCTCATTTTGCTTTTGCTGCGCAAACAATTTGCACATTTTATGAACTATTCATAACGAAGGCCTAATCAAGTTCAAAACTCGATCGTAGTAAGCCATGAACAATATAGATCTATGGTCCTGATGAGCGGAAAATATATCAATATTTACCGCCTTTTTTTACTTGTTATTTTGTTTAGTTTCTCGGGTTTGATGAACGTTTTGATGTGTTTTAGTTTATTTTGCAGATAAAATAATATTGGGACACAATGAAATCATTTAGGACAAAATCTGGGTCAAATAAGGGCAAAAATTGGACTTGACATATTAATTTTGGAGATTGGAAACTTGAAATGGCGTTTTAACGAAGTGCAGTTTTGGAAATTCCAATTTTGCGCATCTGTCGTATTTGGGGCATAACATTTTACTCCAATATCGGATTGAGCTAATTCAAGTTTCAGATTAAAGAAGACTCAAAGATATACAACTTTGAAAGGCAAAATAATTTCGAGTTCTGAAGATTTCATGCCCGAAATTGATGAACCATCCAAAAGTGTGTTGTGTGTAATTATTAAAGTCATTTTCAATCATTTTCAAAGCAAAAAATAAATTAATAAATAAATAATAAAAATTATCAAATCACCACCAAACATGATAAGCAATTAGTGGAGCAATTAATAATGGATTTGGTGGAGCAATTAGTGGAGCAATTAATAATGGATTTGGTGGATGATTTGATGGAGGTAAAATTTTGCCTTGTAAATTCATACTTTCTTCTAAGGAATTCCTTAAGAATACTAAGAAGATTGTATCTTGTTTGTTTATTTACAGCTTTCAGTAATTAATTTCCGCTTTCACACTTTCTTTTCTTTACTTTTCAGATTTTACTTTCCGCAATTTACTTTTACGCAGAGTACTTTTCTTTCTTTAATTTTCAATTTTTACTTTTCAGTAATGAGGAGGTAACTCCCCTTTGCTGGGGTAAAAGGTAAAACTTTTATTACTAATATTTAGATTAATCTCCCTTAATTATGATATATAAACTAGTTAAAACCTGACTTAACGAGGATACCGCCATATTGGTCTGTTGGTAATTATTTAAATTGGTTTTAACCTGACTAAACTGGATAACGTCTGATTGGTCGGTTGGTAATTAATTATTAATTTGACTTAATCTGAATACCACCTATATGGCTGGTTGGTAATTATCATGCAAAGTTAATATATTATATTAAGGGAGATATCTAAAATAGAAGTAATAAAAGTGGATCTTTTTACCTCAGCATTTTCTTTTATTGAACTTTTACTTTATTTACTTTTCAGCAATTTACTTTCAGCAATTTACTTTCAGCATTTACTTTTCAGTAATTTACTTTCAGCATTTACTTTTCAGCATTTAATTTTCAGTATTTAATTTCAGCATTTATTTTCCGTCATTTACTTTTCAGCAATTTACTTTTCAGCATTTTACTTTATGTCTTTTATTTTATTTAAGTTTTTACTACCCGTAAATATGTGTCGTAACTAAGCCAGTTATCTAGGGTTGTGATGAAATCCAATATCACCAGTTTATAAGGGGTTATTTTATAGTTTGGGCAATTTAAAGGTTTACTTATTAAGTCTTAAGCTTAATGCGTCTTGTTAATTGGCCACTAATAAGATTGATATGGTAAATCTAAAATAAACTTGACAAAGGAATTTTAGGTTTCAGTCTTAGACTTAATAGCCCACGATCTTCCTTGAGGATAAATAACCCTTTAATAGATTTCCTTACATGATAGACATATACCTGTCGGACGGGGGTAGCCATAATTGGAACTTAAAAGGTAATGAGGAGGTAACTCCCCTTTGCTGGGGTAAAAGATAAAACTTTTATTACTAATATTTAATTAATCTCCCTTAATTATAATATATAACCTAGTTAAAACCTGACTTAACGAGGATACCGCCATATTGGTCGGTTAGTAATTATTTAAATTGGTTTTAACATGACTAAACTGGACACCGCCTGATTGGTCGGTTGGTTATTAATTATTAATTTGACTTAATCTGGATACCGCCTATATGGCTGGTTGGTATTTATCATGCAAAGTTAATATATTATATTAGGGAGATATCTAAAATAGAAGTAATAAAAGTGGATCCTTTTACCTTAGCATTTTCTTTTATTGAACTTTTACTTTATTTACTTTTCAGCAATTTACTTTCAGCATTTACTTTTCAGTAATTTACTTTCAGCAATTTACTTTCAGCATTTACTTTTCAGAAATTTACTTTCACCATTTACTTTTCAGCAATTTACTTTCAGCAATTTACTTTCAGCATTTACTTTTCAGTAATTTACTTTCAGCATTTACTTTCCGTCATTTACTTTTCAGCATTTTACTTTATGTCTTTTATTTTATTTAAGTTTTTACTACCCGTAAATATGTGTCGTAACTAAGCCAGTTATCTGAGGTTGTGATGAAATCCATATCATCAGTTTATAAGGCGTTATTTTATAGTTTGGGTAATTTAAAGGTTTACTTATTAAGTCTTAAGCTTAATGCGTCTTGTTAATTGGCCACTAATAAGATTGATATGGTAAATCTAAAATAAACTTGACAAATGAATTTTAGGTTTCAGCCTTAGACTTAATAGCCCACGATCTTCCTTGAGGATAGATAACCCTTTAATAGATTTCCTTACAGGATAGACATATACCTGTCGGACGGGGGTAGCCATAATTGGAACTTAAAGTTAATGAATCCATGTAATTTGGTTGACATAAACATATGGTTCAATTGGCTTATACTGGGTATTTGCGTCTGACCATCGACAGAGGCTTTCGCATAATTTAGTGTTCCAGGTTAGTAAACCAACATATTACACAAAAATGAAATAACCACTTCATCTTTAAAATGATATTGGAAGATTCACAACCCTAGATAGTTTCCTAATATTGAATTTTCTTAAACCTACTTTCGCGCAATTTTATTTACTTGTTTTTAAATTCAAAATCATCACCATTTCAAATCAATCAATCAACCTGTTAGATACTAGTAATCATTTGACCTCATAAAATTAATAGATTAGGTATTAAGTCCTCGTGGGATCGATACTTTTTATACTACTTGAACGATACGTGCGCTTACGTTATACGCGTATGTGTAAGCACCGGTTAGGTCCAATGGTAAATTCTGAAATCGATATCAAATATCGCTCCCACTGTAAGTTATAGGATAATTTTCTTCAATAAGAAAACAACAGAATCATTAAGTATCTTATACTCTGTAAATGATTATGACATCCTATTAAACTTATACGGAAGATGTCTAATGGTCTTTTCATCTTATTAATTATATAGTTCCATTACGGTTTATCCTTCTCACATTTGACTTCAATAAGTCAATTCTTTTCTGCAATCGTCAACATCCAATGTTAATCACAAAGTAATAAAACAATTTTATTGCTCGGGATTGTAGAAAATATATTCTATCAAACAGAATACAATATTCTATTAAATAGAATAAATGATAAACCTTTCACTCGTACCTCCGAGGCACAAGTACTTTCAATTATATAACAATTATACAAAAGAAAGTCTCAAATCTTAAACTTTTCAAGATTCGAATTTTCTACGATACATATCATAAATGTAACTGTAGGAACGGATGGAACCTTAACTAAAGAGACGAATTAGTGTTACTGGAGCATAACCCCAAGAGTATTGAAAAATAATTCGGTAACACTCAATATCAACGAATCAAATCATATAAGATTTGATAACTCCCATTGACCAATTCCATCAAAATGGAATCGCGGAAGTTCAATACTGAGTAAGAATCACATTCATTAAATAACTTTAGAACAAATTGCCATGAATTCATGCGTTTGATTAAATCAAACATCTTCGAACAATTCAAAGACTCACTATGAATTTTATAGTTTTCAACACTTAAGATAGAATATATTTGAACTATTCAAAATATTTTATCCGAGTTTCATTAGAAACACATTGACAATTCTTGAATAATTCAAGACGTTCAACATGTTTTCTATAGAAACACGTAACTAAGTAATGACAAATCATCAACTAAGTTACAGAGCATAGAAAACTATTTAAGGCAATTTCTAATTCATTAAAGTACACACATCCAATGTATTAGTTTAATAAATCTGTGGTCCAATGACGGTCATCGGTTAAATGAGATTTAATCACAACCTGAATACAATATTCATTAAATGGTTAAGGATATGTGGTGTGAACTCATATCATACCATCATTTACCATACGGAATGAGCATCTAATGCTTTCGTGATAAAAACTCATAAAGCACATTTCTAAGTTATTTATATTACCGAATTTATTTCTTAATGTTTATCTTTTATTAATGACACTATTAGTCATATTAAAATATGTAACAACTATTTTTACAGAATAAGTAACTATCTGATAGTCACAAGTTCCGATATCAAATATCAAAACAGTTATTAAACATTATTTTAATTAACTAGACGAGAGATCATATATCCAATACCCACAGTCGTCGTATTGCGAGAATCAATATTCTCTATACACAACTATATGTATCTCTTTTATTAAGCTTTATAATTTGCGTTCAATTATTTACAACAATTGCAAATAATCGATTAGCAAACTGTGTCAGACACGTGACTTCTAAAAGTCACTAAAAGCCAAGAAAAGTCATTATAATATAAACAAATACTAAAGGGGTTTTCTTAATGCTAGTCAAGAATCTCGAGACATGAACTATTCAAGTCAATTCTTACTGCATAAGAAATAATTCTAACTAGAATAATATCCTAAACACAGATATATATTTAGATTACCTAATCGTGACTTAGAAACTAAGTCACAAACCATCTTGATTTTCAAGAAAATCGGAACAACAGTTCCCGATGGTATCAACTAATCTAACTATATCTAAGTCTACTGTCTTTCTAGAACCTATTCTAGAACAACGCAACTATAAGTAAAGTCAGAAAATCTATTCTAGTAATAGATAAACAGTGGAACAGAAGTATAAATCTATAAACAATATAGATAAAAGGAAAATGAAAGCAGTAAATTCCATAAAATTACGCACTGCCTGGGTTATGGATTTTTAAACCCAGCAGTGTCTCCCACTACTTTACGTAATACCGTAATACTCAACGGACAATGGAAATTCAATAATTAAATTGAATTCCATAGTGAGAGTGAGATCCTATGAATATATTTCGACTCACAGCTTTGGCACGTTCTCGCCTACGTATATTCATTAGGTAGACAACTTGTTGTCAATCACTCACTAGTGACTCTCGATTTTGGTCCTAACCGTTTCTCGCTGTGACAGCTTTGGCACGTTCACAGGGAGGCGTATCAAGGCTACACTTGTCAATGACAAACTCAAGCTACCGGTGTAGTCCTGACAGCTTTGGCACGTTCAGGATTTCCACTTTCACTTGAATTTGTCTCTTATTATATAAGTTCTACCGGCGCAAATGAACTACCATCAACCATAACTGCACAGCTTTGGCACGATACAGCTACAGCATCAGGAAATCATTTACATCCGTACTGACAAGGCGGACCAAGAAACATGTATCCAATACATGTTACTTTACAGCCATATTTTAAAAGCGGGGATTTTCCTACGGAAGTTTTAATCTACATCCAATGCAGAATTTTAATCTAAATCATTTTCTAAACATTTCAATTCTACCTAAGAAAATATGACTCAATTTAACTATTAAATTTCGTTACATTTTCCGTTAGCGTAAAATTGAAAAGTAAAGAAACATATCTAGATTACATGCATGTGTGAACAATAAATTGGATTAAATATCATATATCAAGCATGAATAATGTAATGGATGAAGCATCAGACCTGCTCTGATACCATTTTTGTTGGGGTTTTGGGATTGGGCGTAGCGGAAGCGCGGGTCCGGGCGAAATCGTATTTTAAAAATTTTCAAAATACCGAATAAATTATTCAATATTTAATATGAATAATTTATTCATATATCACCTAAACCAATTTATTTAATATCAAATATTAACATAAATATAGTTGAAACTTCGCGAAACTTTTACGAAAACCAATTTTCTGCAAAATGGCCTAAAATGCGTTTTTACCGAACCGACAACCCGACACTTATGGAAACTGCCCAGGTCAGATCCAATAGTGTCGAGGCAGTCCATGGGCTACCCAAATAGTGACGGAATCACTGTTTTCACTGCTGTCACCCAGTTGGCTCAAAATCCACCCGGTAACGCCATTTTTGGCCGTTTTCGCTTATTTCAAGTCGGAAACACTTTCCGGCAATTGTGCCAACTCCCAAAACACATCCATTACATCCGTATGACATCAAAAACATCACATAATTTCCAGTTTTAACAGATCTGATCTGCAGAACCGAAATCACCCATTTTCATGCTTTTAATCCAAAATTCCAAAATTAATCAAATTAATCAACACACCAAATCATATCACCACACATATGAATCACTCTAGAAAAATTCTAGGCATAATAAGAGTGGTTATCATACTCTAGAATGACAACAAATTGTCCAACAACAATTTGAACAAATTGGATGTAAATTACATTAATTAGCTCCAATTCAAACTTCACACATGCTTATTCTTCCTTCTCCATCAACCTCAAACAAAAGCCCCAATTTCCATAAACAAAGAAACCCTAGAACATTTCTAAGTGTTCAAGAAAACATGAAAATAATTTACAAGCCTGGGTTGTAGAGGATTACCTTTTAATCTCCTAAATTCCAAGCTTTTTTCTTGAATTTCTTTATCATTTCTTCATGGATTTTTTAAACTAATTTCAAACCCATTTTGTTGAGAGCTCTCGGCAGTCAGCAAGATTGATGATGATGAAAGAAACAATTTCTCTCTCACCTTTATGTAAAAAACGAAATTGAAGGCTAGAGGTCAATTTTGTCCTTTTAAAAATTATCAAATAAATTAATATTTATACTTTATATAAGCAAATCAAATTTACACACATATAAAGTATAATTATTTCATGCCAAAAGGTCCAATTAAAATTCACCAAGTATCATTCAATTAATGATAAATGGATAAAGTTTGAAAATCTAATTATTTAATTATTTAACATTTAAATAACTAGATAATTAAATAACAACTATATATGTATTTTTATTTACATTAAATAATAAATACATATATTTATGGCATGTGTCAAAATATCATTTGACAAATAATTAATGTGTATCTAATCTAATTATGTATCAAATATAAATACACAATAATTATTAGCGGACAAAATCTCATAAAGCATGTGTTATCGTTTAACCGATTAAATGATCCGAATTAACTCATTTAATCTGGTGAAGTATTATGAATAATCTGTATTATTCATATCGAGTTGTCCAAGTGCTCAATGAGTACACTTCATATTGTGGGACTCTCTAAGTTTAGGTTTATCCGTCACGAAATCCAATTTCGTGTCCATAATCCACCCAATCATGGATTATGACGACCACGGATAATCTCGCTAAACTATACAAGTCGAGGTCACCACATACGTATAATCCATCCGTCACAGGCTATCCGTATTATACCTGGGATATAGATCAGAACGTCAAATTCGTTCGGTATAATACAGTCGACTTTCAATTTATGATATCTAAATAACACTCGGAACTGATTTCCGAAGTTATACCACGGCCATGGATTTACTAGATCGTAAACACGTGAGGAAGCCTATGCCCTGTACACAGGGCTGACAGATCCTATCTTGATACACACATTATATCATAAGCATCAGTCCACAACCAACGAACAGGCGGAGGTCTAATCATGGCTAGATCGTTGACGTGACTGCCATCAAAGTGTGGATGATAGCTCATATATCCACGGTGGTATCTCAAGTCGAATGACCACTATGCTCGCTCAACTCGAGAAGGTTCCTATTGACGTTGGTGTACCATCTATTATGAAACCTTCAGTGAGTCATTCAGTGTCTTATCAAATAAACACATACATGTCTATACAAGTCTCCCGAGACTCATGGTTCACTAGGATAAACCATCGGACCAAGTCACGATATACGACATGTACTGGTCTCAACGGATTTTACTAACTGACCCGTGTTAGTAAATCTTGACCAGTAACTTTATTTAAGGATATATAACTAATAATGCGCTTCCCAATGTCAATTACAAACTACATTGTAATTGCGCACTATACTGTAAATTCTATGGTCTTTGTCTAATATACATGTATCACTGAACCAGATTCAGTTTCGATCTAATCATAATCAGATTAGATCGAATAGGTATATAAAAGACAAGGGTGCTACCAGTAAATTAGTAATATTATGGAAAATTGAACCGCTCGTATTAATGAATCAGACATAAATACGACCCGGATTGGCATTCGGAGCACCAACCCTAACAATTTCTCACACTTGCTCTAGTGTCAATCCACGGTATCTTATACACATCTCAATGTGTATCGCATACTCATGGCCCTCAAGAGCTCACCAGCACTCAAGATGTAGGCAAGAACAAGTAAGCTTGCTTTAACAAATTGAGTCTGTCCAACAAACTCAACAGTTTTCCTTAGCTAGCATCATTCATATTTTGCAGAATTCAAATTCCACATCAATATGACTTAGACGCTATATCAGTATTGTGCTATAGCTTCTGAGTTGTCTATGTATTTAGAAATCAAATCCAAATACTTTGAGACAACCGAAAACATCACACTAATATGAAAACTTCTAAACTATATGGTCACTATGCAACTTCTTCATAAATCAATACTTCATAAGTTGCAACTGATTCTACTAATTTAGTAGAATCAACGGTGACACTCCCACTGCATCTTTTCTGACTTTATATGACATAGACTATCTAATGTCATAATTAGAATCAAAACTAATCTGACCTAATGGTTGCTGACTAAATTCTCCATGAATTAGAAACTCGTTCTTAATATCTAAAAGATCACAAAGAACATGTTTCAAGACACATCATATGGTCTGCAACATATCAAAATAACTTGTAACAATTACGATTAAATTGATATCTTTAATCGCACATAATACAGTATTCATTATGTCATCATCATATGATGCATAAGATTGACTAGACATTCCAATCAATCTATCTTTCGACAAAAGAATCATCTTTTACGAAAGATGAATACTATATATATAAAAGACACGTTAACTGTCAAACATTTACACTAACTGTCATACATATAGTCTTGATGTGTCCTTTATTAGATCATATCTAATATGCGATTAATAGGAGTTTCTCACAAGTCTCTTAGTTTTATTTCTTATATATAACTTTATATCAAATATAATAGAGACTGCTCCCACTGCTTCCACAGAGAAATGAAGACTTAAGGATATACAACATTATAAAGAAATTTATACGCTCCCACTGACCCTACTAACAAATATGTATTCTCTATATTTCGATAAAACCAGACAATCTGACTAATATCAAAATCAGATAGCACAAATTTTCGGAGAACTTATCTGAGTCCACAATAGGCTCCATAAGCTAGTATATCAAACTGTGATTTTAGCAAAATACAAACTCTAGGGCCATTTTAGAATGAACTTCTTCAAATAAAGAAATCACGACGGATCTCTCATTCGAAGAAATCACTCAAGAACGTCACTTTGCATTCTTTAGCCAAAAACATAGTTTAATATCAACATTAACCAATAAATCTCTAATTGTTCAATTAGTGCGTCTAGAGACAAGTTTTCTCAGAATCTAAATAGACTACTGAGCAAAACCTTTCTCACTGTCATACTATAAAAGTCAAACCTTTATCAAGCTCACTTAAATTTTGAAACGAGCTCGCTAGTGACTAAACCTCTATAGACAAGTTTTTCAATTTTGAAACGAGCACATAAATTTTTTTTTTCTACATCCAAAATATAAACAAAAAAAAA
>SKCR01009716.1:0-23313 GCA_019454045.1 Zanthoxylum bungeanum
CCTAACCCTTCTCTATATAAACAACCCCTAACCAAGGCATTCATCTCTCCTAGCACACGCCAATCACAAGGATAAGTAACAAAAAAATATTCTTTTCATCTCCTCCCCTCCATAGCCGAACACATCACCCTCCTTAACCTCTCCATAACCGAAAATAACAAGCCTTTATATCTTCCTAAAGCCACAGAAACCAGCCCTATACAACAGCCCTCCATCACCGAAAATACAACCAAAAACCGAACTGCAGTGAACATAAAAAACTGCAGTTTTGTACGCCCAAACAGTAGTAATAACCCTAAAACAGCAGCAAAATACACTTAAAACATCCCTAAAAACCTTAAAGTAGTAACAAAAAAAAAACTGCACTCATATTAGCCTCAAACAGCCCCTAAAATCCTCAAAACAGTAACATAAAAACTGCATTCATAATCCTTAAAATAATCACAGAAGACTGCACTAAAAACCACACAAAAACTCGGAACAATCCGTTGAAACGTCAAAACAGGTGACCTGAACAGTGAGCAGCAAAACAGAGCCGAACAGTAGCAGAACGGAGTTCGAACAGCAAGCTAAACAGCAAAGCAGTGAGCTTAGGACGCTAAACCAGTGAACCGGAGAAGTTGAGGAGTTGTACCCTTCCGACGTCCGTGAAACGCAAGCCTGAAAGTTGGCAAAAAGGTTAGACCTGAGGGTATCTTTCACACTCTTTTTTTTTATTTTTCTTTATTTTTACTTATAATATTTATTGAGTATTGCTTGCATGATTGTCATGTTGAAGTGCATGTTGTGGTCCTTGAGTAGATAAATATGCATGAATTATGAGATGTTGTATGTTGTGGCTGCGGAATAAAATGAGAGATGTGTCAACTCTCGCGGTATATCGGATGGAAATCCGGACATAAATTTCATAGCCGACTCCGAATGGACGGTAGTATGATCTGTACTCGGGATACAACTCCACGTACTGCTTGAGTAAACGGCACCCTCTTTTGTTTTGTGTTGCTTTGGTTTATTTATTTTTCGTCACTTGAATTCTGCATGTTGTTTATTTATGCATGATTCAATCGAGCGCATGGGCTTAGTAAGTGGAATGAAAGATCCCCTATGGGGAGGGGTTAAAGCCCTTTACCACGATGCTTTGCCGTGCCGGTTATGTGTGTTCGGTTGAATGCAAGATACGTTCAATTGGGCATACTAAGTTTTATATTATTGCTTTTAATTCTTTGTATGCATGATTCAATCGAGTGCATGGGCTTAGTAAGTGGAATGAAAGATCCCCTATGGGGAGGGGTTAAAGCCCTTACCACGATGCTTTGCCGCGCCGGTTGATGTGTGTTCGGTTGAATGCAAGATACGTTCAATCGGGCATACCAAGTTTGATATTATTGCTTTTAATTCTTTGTATGCATGATTCAATCGAGCGCATGGGCTTAGTAAGTGGAATGAAAGATCCCCTATGGGGAGAGGTTAAAACCCTTTACCACGATGCTTTACCGCGCCGGTTGATGTGTGTTCGATTGAATGCAAGATACGTTTAATCGGACATACTGAGCTTGACATTGTTGTCTCTATTCTTTGTGTTGCATGCATCAGGTCTGGTTCCGTTCGAACGCGTTCTCGAACGCTACACGAACGCGAACCTTCTGTTTACCGTTCGAACGTGTTCTCAAACGCTACGCGAACGCACACGCACTTTCTTAGTCTCATCATGCATCAGGTTTGGTTCCGTTCGAACGCATTCTCGAATGCTATACGAACGCGAACCTTATGTTTACCGTTAGAACGCGTTCTCGAACGCTACGCGAACGCACACGCACTTTCTTAGTCTTATCATGCATCAGGTCTGGTTCTGTTCGAACGCGTTCTCAAACGCTATACAAACGTGAACCTTCTGTTTACCGTTCGAACGCGTTCTCGAATGCTACGCGAACGCACACCCACTGAACTGAGTCCTTTTCATCAGATTTCATGCATATTTTTCCTAGTAGCTATCCCCACATGTATGAATACAATGTGTTTAATGTATTACGATTCATATATCTATGTCATGATAACATTTGAGTATTATTTCTTGTGGTATATCGGATGGAAACCCAGACATAAATTCCGTAGCCGATTCCGAATGGACGGTAGTACGGTCTGTACTTGGGATACAATTCCACGTACCACTTGAGAAGGTGCTCACATGTGTGCTTGTGTGGTTAGTATGTGTGCTTTGTTTTCTTGAATATAATATGCCAGTGAAGTTGTATGTTCCTCGCTCCTTTGATGTACTTTCAAGCATGCAATCTTAGATGTGAAATATATGTAAACTTAGGTGTAAGTTTATTTTGTACATATGAATTTAGAAGCATGATACTCTTGGAAATAAGTGCTACTTAAGCCTAATTAAATTATTACATAAATCCTTTCATTACAAGTGGCATAAGTAAGGGACCATTCCGAACCCAACGGTTTGAGGTCTTCCCTTCGAGGGGTGAGTGCGGCCAACTCATCTCATTTTCCCGGTTCACACCGGGTGGCGACTCCATTATTCTTCGGTTAGTCCCCCCGTGGCTACTCCGTACTCCCGAACGGGCCGCGAGCCCGGGACAGCATGCGTCGCCCAATTTCTGTGTTCCCACAATGAAGTTCAGGGCTAGGGGACGGTGATACGTAATGCCCATAGACCCTAGTTCAGAGTCAGGTAGTAGCATGGATCGGCACTACCAGCTCTAGTTTAGTGGCTTGGGGGACGGGGGATATGTAGCACCCCAAGACCACTAGTTAGGCGTATAGGGGGACGGCGATATGTAACGCCCCCATGCGTAAGGTTTTCTATAGTATCAGAGATTTATACATAAAGTATTTTAGAAAAATGATTTGTCAAGTTTTAAAGAAAAGAACCAGTTTTCATACAAAGATTTTTCAGAAGCATTTGAGATTAAATGATTTTAAACAACTATACTGATTCAGTTTCTTGTTTTGTAGCTCCACTCACTGAGTTCCATAGGACTCACCCCCACCACTTCCCAGTTATTTTGCATGATTCGTCAATTGGTGAGCCACGAGCTTTTGGGAGACCTAACTCCAGGACAAGTGTTATGCTGCAGTCACTGGTCATGGGGGTCCATCTTTCCAGATCTATATTATATCGAATGTAGTACTATGGGATGTCATTTTTTCATATCGTAGACATGTATTTGATGATGTACATATACTATATATACTTTATACACTTTCAGACATGTATATTTACATATATTTGTTTTATGATCTCACACTTCAATTTATTTAAGTTTTTAAGTTTGCGTGTGTGATTAATTATAACATTATATAGCGTTAAGATAAGAGCAAGTGTTCTAGTGCATGGGTTAGAGGCTTAGGCGACAGTGGGATCTGTTGCTTGTCGGTAATATTCCCGTATTGGGGATGTTACAAAGGTCTTCGTAAATGGATTAGCCAGATTCTCTACAATTGCTATATATACTATTTTTTTTAAGTGATAATATTTCCTCTCTATATGCTTCTATATCTTATGGCTTCTTGGTTATTTGGAGTTCGGCACTGCACCATTATTATCACAATAAAGTGTGAATGGTTATCCATATCTGGAACAACTTCCAGATCTCCCAAGAATTTCCTGTACCAGATTGTTTCCTTAGCTTCTTCGCAAACTGCTACATACCCAGCCTCCATGGTGGAGTCATCAATACAAGATTGTTTAATGCTCATCCACACAATGGCCCCACCACTTACTGTAAATATTGATCTAGATGTTGATTTCCTATAATCAATATCCGTCTGAAAATCAGAGTCTGCATATCCCCTGATGTTGGGATATATGTCATAGAGCTTCATGTAATGTAAATGGAAATATATGTTATGAAATAAAACAATGCATTATTCATTTATCAAAGTGTTTTTTATATCGCATATTATAAATTATCTTGTGTTACCCTTGATTACTAATGTGCCTTCAGACTTAGTGTATGAGTGTTAGACACAAGAGGATTTAAGTCTGAAATTAGTAATCTAAAATAGTCCATAGTGAGCAAACAAAACGAGTACTTTGTTTATGTTTTATCTATAGCTGTAATCCATTCTATAGTTATATGGCGACCTTGATCTGGGATCGTCCATGTGGTGACATGAGAATGAATGCACTTTATATGGTGTGATCATATAGGACTGGATCCAGATAGAAATGAGTTTCTTATAATACGTTAAATAAAGAAATTCATTTCAATCTACTAGATGGTCATATATGGATTGATTTAAATCCTGAGTGTACTACGAACTCGTGCATGGCAGGGTATGTCCTTAGATTTACAAAGATGAGGTTAGTGTAGCAATTTGCGACCAATACCTACATATTTTGAGGACATGGTTTGGTGTGTAGCTGAGGATATTTTACCTAGATATGGAGTTCACTCCTTCTTACGAGAAGTAGATGAGTATCTTCCTTAAGGGTTGATTCAGTACGTGAATGATTAAAGTGCTCAAGTTTACGAATAGAAAGATTAAAATTCATAATAGTTATGACAAATAAGTCATTAGAGAATCAATGATACTTAAGGGAGAAATAATTAGAGGAGTATAACAGACATTATGACCTGGCTCTAATTATGAGATACTAATGAATGGCCAATCCGTATGTAATGACTATATCGATTGACACCGATGTAGTTCGGTTTATATTATCTACTTACGACAGCGAGAGTGCAGCTTCGGGTTTTTAGTGGAATAACCTGAAGTTAATAATTCGAAATGTTTAATCTAGAGTTTAATTAATATTCCAGAATTATTAGAGCTCGGAACCGTAGGTCCATTTGGTCCCCATGCTACCTCCATATACTGTAGCGAATTAAATATAATTGGATAGTTCAATTATATACTCACATATATAAGTTATTATTAATATGAATAATAATAATTTTTGTCACACTTGAAACTATATGTTAATTTTAATATATGATTTTTATAATAAATTATTATATGATAATTGTTTATTATAAGTTATTTTATTAAATTATATTGTATAATTTAATAAAGATTTTAAATTATGAATTTCCAAAAATATATTTTGGAAACTCGTGATTTGGAAATCTCTAAACACTTTAGAGATCAAGAATTTCACAAAAGAATTTCTTTCTTTCTTTTGTTCTTATCTCTTTCTCTCAACACTTGAGAGAAACTTTGAAAAAAGGTGGCTAAGTTTCACTAAGTTGAATTATAGTAAAGGATAACTCATAGGGTTTTAAATTGTTGTCAAAAACCAAAAGAAACTTTTTTCCATTCTCACCATAATTTAGGCTAAGGCCAATTTTGTAACAACCAAAATTATTTTAATTGTCATCAGCATGACAATACTAAGCTTCCAAATCTCTTTGTTGGTTGATTGAAATAGCACAGAAGACCAATCAGGATTAGAAACCAAACAAAATCATCATCATCTTCTTTTCTTATTTACACTACACGGCAGTGAGCAGAAAATCTGCTTACTGTTGCATGTTGTTTGGTGTTTTTAGAGCTCGGTTGATTTGTTTTTCTTCCATAAAATTTTGGAATACTAAGGGGTATTTCAAGAGTGTTGTGGGACTGTTTGGATGAGAAAATCATACATGAAACATTGTTGTTATTGACGTAAATAAGAGGGTGGTTTGGGAGAGCTGTGCGCGTGTTTTGGGTACAAAATGGATCAGATCTGATCTATTGTTTGGGGTTGGAAAATTGATAAAAAAACAGAAGCCAAAAATCATTCGGGGTGGTCAGATTCAGCCAAAGAAGAAGAAGGGCATAAATATTTTTCAAGTTCGATCTGGTACCTAAGGCGTTTCTGCTACACTTGGAAAGTGGTTCCTACACCTGAAAATCATAGCCTCACTAGAATACTTAAGTATATAATTTCTCGTTCTCTTAAGATACTCGAG
The DNA here is from genome assembly GCA_019454045.1 of Zanthoxylum bungeanum. Taxonomy (NCBI): domain Eukaryota; kingdom Viridiplantae; phylum Streptophyta; class Magnoliopsida; order Sapindales; family Rutaceae; genus Zanthoxylum; species Zanthoxylum bungeanum. The sequence goes on from SKCR01009716.1 coordinate 5,913, forward strand.
AATGTATTTCACAACTTCCCAATGATCTAATCCAGGGTTAGACTGAAACATACTGACTACTCCCACTACAAAATAGATGTCCAGTCTCGTGCATAACATAGCATATATGAGACTACCAACTGCTGAGGAATATGCTATGTCTTATTTCCTTAACTCATTGAGTTGTCTTAGGAGGCTTTCATTTGACAAATGAATTCCATGTCAAAAAGGCAAATTACATTTCTTGGAATTCTGCATCCCAAATCGCACAAGGACCTTGTCGATATAGGATACTTGAGACGTATCTAACATTCGTCTCTTGCGATCCCAAAGAATCTGAATCCCAAGTACATAATTAGCCTCTCCCAAATATTTCATTTGGAATTGATTAGCTATTCAGGATTCACATCCGATAATATTTTTACATCATTCCCAATGAGTAAAATATCATCGACGTACAAAATAAAAAAAACCATTATACCATCAATGACGCGCTTGTATGTAAAAAGCTTATTGACGTTTTGCTTAAAATCATAAGACTTGATCATGGTATCAAATCTTATATTCCAAGATCGAGATGCTTGCTTGAGTTCATAAATGGACCTTTGCAGCTTGCAAACCTTTTACTCTTGACCTTGGGCTACGAACACATCTGGTTGTATCATATAGATACACTCATCAAGATTTCCATTCAAGAATGGAGTCTTAACGTCCATCTGCAAAATCTCATAGTCATAATATGCGACAATGGAGAGAATAATACTGATTGATTTAAGCATATCTACTGGCGAGAAAGTCTCATCATAGTCGACTCCCTCTTTCTGGGTATAATTCTTTGCCACTAACCTAGCCTTAAAGGCTTGTACCTTCTCATCTGCTCCTCTATTTCTCTTGTACATCCACTTGGAACCTATGGATTTTATCCCATCAAGTTTATCTATAAGTTCTCAGACTGAGTTAAAGTACATCAACTCCATCTCGTGGTTCATGGTTTTGAGCCATTATTCTTTATCAGAATCATCCATTGCAATACGATAGGTCAATGGATCATCTACACCATCACTAGATGTGACAACTTGTGTCTCTCCAACTCCTAGATAGTGATCAGGTTGTCGTAAAACCCTCCCACTGGGTCTAGAAGGCATATCATTCTGACACATTTGCATCAGACGGTCAGATGTCGAAGGTTTTATGTTTCTGTCAACTATTGTTGACGATGGGGTGCTGATCGAACCAACAAGTAACTCATCGAGTAACCTTTTAGCTCGAGGTTTGAATTCCCTCATATAATCATCCTCAAGAATTACAGCGTTTGTCAACACAAACACTTTATTATCTTCTAGATTATAAAAGAACCCACCCATAGTCGCCTTAGGATAGCCTACAAATAGGCACACTTGAGAATGTGGCTCCAACTTTGTAGTTTTATTCTTCAGCACATGTGTTGGACACCTCCGTATGCGAAAATATCGTAAACTAGCTTTACGACCACTCCACAACTCTAAGGAAGTCTTAGGAACATAGTTAGATGGAACTACATTAAGGATATACATCGTTGTTTGTAATGCATATCTCCAGAATGAACTAGGCAGTGAACAATAACTAAACATAGATTTTATCATGTCTAGTAGGGTCCGATTTCTCCTCTCTGCAACACCATTCTGTTGTGGTGTTCCAGGTGCTGTGAGCTGTGATATTATCTCATGCTCAACCAAGAATTTCTCGAAATCACTATCGATGTATTCTCCTCCACAATTCGATCGTAGTGTTTTGATTTTCTTACCTAATTGGTTCTCAACCTCAGCATGATACTCTTTGAACTTTTCAAAGGTCTCCCATCATCTATCCGGTTAAGGATAACATGATCAAATCTAAAATGCAACAAATATGTGTCATAGTGAGAAATCTTTTGTCATTTTGTTTTAGGTTTTTTAACCTTAAATATTTCAGTATTGAGCAGTAAAATATTTGATAACGGTCTTAACAAATATGAGTTGTTCTCCGAATTTTCTGTGCATATAATTAATCCATTTCCAGCAGTAATAATTGAATTATTATAATTTAAAATAGAAAAGCCATCATGCAACAGTTTTGAAACAGAAATCAAATTTTTGTGACAAAATGAGGATAAACAACGCTTTGCTTATATTCAAATAACTATTATTTGAAAAATTGAAAACTGGTAACTCTCACTGCTTATACTGAAATGGCATCCTTTGTCCTAAATCTTATGGTAAAGTAAACTTCAACAATATTTTTCCATGTGTCAAGTAGTTGTACCCTTAGCCTTCCCAGTGTTTCTTTCTCTTCTTTGCAGTTTTGAAAGATTCGAAAACATTTGCCTCTCCATTAGGCTTATGAGGATCCATCAGCATGGACTCCTAAAATGTGAACTCATTTAGCAGTTCTGTCAAAGTAAAAGTCAACTTGTTCATAACATAGTTTCTCTTAAACTGTAAGAAACTCATCGGTAGAGTTTCTATGATCATGGTTACCTAGCTATACTCATCAATACGGGTTCCATGAGTTTCAGCCGTGTTAAGATAGGTCATCATCCTCAAGACGTGCTCTCGAATTGATGTCTATTTCTTCATCCTTGCGGTCATCACTGAGACCATAGCCTCATGACGTTACTGCTCTAAAGGCTGCCCGAACATACCCTTTAATGACTATATCATCAAAGATGTTGTATTCATTGGCTCATGCTTTACAGCATGAACCTTGGACATCCTTGCTAGCAAATAACAGCGGGCTTTCTTGTTGGCTGCGACCCATTTTTGGTAGGCATCACGCACAACTTGGCCAGAATTTATGGCTGGTTGGGAAGACATTCCTCCGTCGAGACAAACTTAATGTCTTCACATACCAAGATGACTTTCATGTTACCTTTTCATTTTACTTAGTTTTCTCCTGTTAGTTTGTCATTTGAGAGAATTGAAATGGTTGGAGAAACCATGGCTAAAAATAAAATAAGCATGCATTTTAATATTCATTCATCACATATTAAAATCATCAAAATATTTAGGCATAAAATTAAACATGATGCATGTACCATGTATAATGAATTAGAAACCTAAAAGAATTATTATACCACGGAAATCTATCATCCCACAAATAAGTGTCACTGTATGATAGGTCAAGTATTTACATGATAGATCTAGACAATATTAATTTATTAATATATGCGGGAATAACTTTTATTCCTATATTAACCAACCACTGTTTGATTTGATTAAGGAATTTCGATTAACATTTAATCATTCCTTTGTGAGTGTAACCCATTGTTTCGGAACCCTTGGACTTAACTAGTGAAGTGACATCATAGGGTAGGTCAGTTCATCATATACATCTAGAATTCCTATCCTCTCGGAATCCAAACTTGATATTGACGCAAAATGGACACCATCTGTAGAGGGACGAAAACAAAGCCGTCTCGAAGCGCCTTTTGAATCTCGGGTTTTCGGATTAACAACGGAGATCACATGATATATTGTCGTATATCTCTCTCCCACTCATTATTTTAAAATTATAGGTTTCTACTTAAAATATCTAATATTTTAATTTAGTAGTGTCTATAAGGTTATGAGCGGCTAAAACATAACTCAACTTTACACTAGTATAATATTAGTGATATATTCAATTCTAACTCTTAAAAATTTAATTAACTAATTCTATTAGTCCCAACTAATATTTTACTTAATTAAACTAATTTAATTAAGTTTGTTTTAGTGACCTAATTAATTTTAAATCTTAAAATATTAACTCACTAACAAGTTTAAAATTAGAAATTCAAATAAGGGACAAAAACTTTTAATTAAACTATTTAATTAATATAAGCATCTTATATATTCCAATGGCACATGCAATTGTGTCCCGAGTGCAGACCACATTATCGTCCATTTGGAATCAGGTATGAATTTACGTCCGGGTTGCCATCTGATATACCAAGGGAAAATATAATGCACTTATAAAGCCCATATATATATATATATATATATTAAATTCGAATTTCCATTTTTAAACCATTAAAAAAATAATCCTATTAATTTATTTTCATGCATATCATATTCCAATTTAACCCTTTTAAATTTCATAAAATTAAATTTTATGACTAGAATAGTCATTTATCTATTACATATTATGGCATGTGAAAATGTAAGAGTAGACACCCTAAGTTATATGACATGTTATTCAAACATTTCGAATTAAACATAAATATAACATAAAAAATAAAATTACATTGACCGAGCTCTTATTTTTCCTATACTAATCTAATTAGTATAAAATTTACCAAGACATCCCTTAGTCTTCAAATCTTGCTCCATGGATTGAGAAAAAATCCTTATGAAGTTGTTGACGACATCGGTTCTCCAATTTATAAAAAAAATTGATACGACTCAAAAATTACATAAAACTAATTTACAACACTTTGTAAAAATTTTCTTATGGCCTTACATTCCTCAAAAACAAAATAAAATAAAAATAAGAACCGGAAAAATTTACGACCAATGCAATACATTCATCACATGAACTTAAATAAAAATATTCAGCACATGAACATGAAATTTGTGTATACTCATCACAACATGCAAAAATATTTATATCACATACAAACAAATAAAATAAGAAATTTTTTGATAAAATAAGAAGGGTTGAGAACACCTTTCAACCTTGCTCTAATACCAATTGTTGGAAACGATTTCCCCCGCGCGATGGAAGTGATGTTAGGCACCGGGATAAACCTTGAAAAACAAATTTCCTGAATTTTCCCATTCTTAGCCGAAACTGTCCAGCCCCTTTGGACTTGTTTTGCTTATGTTTTTAATGATTTTTCCAGCCCCGAATAGTCCCGAACAACTGCCTAAAAAATGGATTGGTTTACACACTGAAAAACCCTTTACGCGCGCACAGCTCACTGTTTTTGTGCTGGTTGTTCATCGATTTTTCTGCCATTATTTTGGATAAAATAATGACTCCAGAAAAGTCCCAAAACGTCCACAAAAAAGTCCTTTATGTTCCCTAAAATTCTGAGTAAAAACACAATACAAGACACTCCCCAAATGGAAGAAACAAGTGGTGGCAGTGAGTAAAGAGAGGAAAATTGAGGTTTTTGCGTCAACACCAAATGATCTTTCATGCTATGAATCGTTACCAAAAAAGATAGAGTGGGATATGCTCACAAAATTATTCCCTAAATAATTTAGAGATTAAAAGTCACACGTGATTATTTTCTCTTTTTTTATTTTTCTTTCAACACTTGAGAGAAAAGAGAATAGAAAAGTGGCTAGGATTGTAAAAAGTAAAATTATTCACAAAGTAAAATAAATTTTTTCTTTTTTATGCTAGGGTTTAGGTTAACATAATTGTAATTGAAATTACCATTATATCCCTAAATCCTTGGGAATGTTTTGCCAAACGTTTCAAATTTTATAACAACAAAATTCATAGTTAAATGTCTTCATAATGAAGATATTAAACCTCCACCTTAATACACATTTTGTAACTCATTTTGAGATAATTTATATTGATATCAAAATTAATGAACATTTTAATTCAAAATAATAATTAAATTATCATATAACTTAATATTACAAAATATAAATATAAATATGATTATCTCATAATCATTAAATAATGAAAATTTTATATTAAACTTTTTTTAATATAGTTTTCAAGAGTGACTTTAATTATTAATCACATTAATAATTTTAACATAATCTATTATTATACATATGAACTCATAATTGGACTATCCAATTATGATATGATTTGCTATAGTATATCGAGCTAGCACGTGGACCAAATAAACCTACAATTCTAGCTCCAATAATCCCAGAATATTAATTAAACTCTTTAATTAAATATTCTGAATTATTAACTTTAGGTTATTCCACTAAAAAGTTAAAGTTGCACTCTCGTCGCTGTAGATATATTATATAAGTCAAACTATGTGGGTGTCCATCGATATATTCATTACATATGGATTGACCCTTCACGAGTATCTCATAATTCGAACCGAGTCAAAATGTCTGTTATATCCCTCTAATTATTTTTACCTTAAGTACCATTAATTCTCCAATGAACGATTTATTCATAACCATTATGAATATTAATCTTTCTATTAGCAATAGAAAGACTTGAGTGCTCTAATCGTTCTAGTACCAAATCAACTCTTAAGGAAGATACTCATCTACTCGCAAGAATGAGTGAATTTCATATCTATGTGAAACGTCTTCAGCTACAAACTAAACCATGTCCCCAAAGTACGTAGTTATTGGTCGGAATTTCTACACCAACCTCACATTTGTAAATCAAAGGACTTGGTCTGCCAAACGGGAGTTCATAATACACTTAGGATTCAGATCAATCAATATATGACCATCTAGTATATTGAAATGAATTTCTGTATTTAACGGATATTATAAGAAATTAATTTCTATATAGGTCTAGTCATATATGATCACATCATATAATGTGCCTCCATTCTCATGTCACCACATGGACGATCCCTGATCAAAGTTGGTATACAATTATAGAATGGACCGAAGCTATAAATAAACCACAAATAAAGTACCCGATTTGTTTGCTTTCTGTGGACTATTTTAGATTACTAACTTAGAACTTAAATCCTCTTGTGTATGACACTCATACACTAAGTCTGAATGCACATAAGTAATCAATCGTAAACTGGATAGTTTACAATATAAGATTTAAATCAAAACTATTGATAAATGAAAAAAAATACATCTTTTATTTTTATAACATATAATTCCATTTAGATATTATATGAAGCTCTAAGACATCTATCCCAACAAATGTTGGCTATTTCCTCTCTCAATACTTTAGGGTTGCTGTTTCTTTGATTTTGGCAGGGGTTTTTCAAGCTTTGGGCTTCCATCATGGTGGATCATCCCTTTGTAAGGGAGATGGGCTCTCTTTTTATAGTGGTAGTGAGGGATATGGAAATAGAAGGGAGACAATATCCCTCCATATACTTCAACTCTATCTGGCATTGTAGAAGATTGTAACGTTTGATATACATCCTGCCGAATTTAAGGTTTCTCAATGTATATCTAATTATGTACGGCTGGATATATAATTTGAATTCCATGTCCCGTGTCTTTAGTAACTGAAAATCTAAGTATTTAGTGACAAATGTTCTTATCTGGCAGGATTTAGGATTTCTCAGTGTATATCCGGCCGAATTTAATGGATAGAGAGAAGGTAGGCCAGACATAGGTGTGTCGGGCTGGCTTTTGGCAATATAACCTAAAGTTCATTTCCTTATTGGCATTCATCCTTATAATTTTCCAATTTTTGGAGGGTGTCCCCGTAAGACAGTAATGAAAAGAATGTGCCCTCAGGTCTTACCTTGGTATATATGGTGGCTCAGAAGATACTCCTGAGTGTCTAGGTCATTACTTAGACTTGAGCCATAAGGTATGAAAACTCTAAAGGTGAGTATTAGCTCTTTCCTCTCTCAAGATTTTTAGGGTTGTTGTTTCTTAGATTTTGGCAGGGGTTTTGCAAGCTTTAGGCTTCCATCAAAGTGGGTCCTCCTCTTGTAATAGAGAGAGGCTCTATTTTTATAGTGTAGGGAGGGATATGGAAATAAAATGGATACAATATCCCTCCCTACACTTCAGCTCTTCCTGGTATTACATAAGATTATAATGTTCGACATACGTCTAGCTGGATTTAAGGTTTCTCAGTGTATATCTGATCATGTCCGGCCGAATATGTAATTTGAATTCCATGTCACGTGTCTTTGTTAACTAACAATTTGCATATTTAGTGACAATTGTTCTTGTCCAGTCGGATTTAGTGTTTCTCAGTGTATATCCGGCCAGATTTACTGGCTAGAGATATGGTAGGCTGGACATAAGTGATGTCCGGCTAGCTTTTGGAAATATAACATGGAGTTCATTTCCTTATTTGCATTCATCCTTACAATTTTTCAATTTTCGGTGGGTGTCCCCATAAGACAATAATGAAAAGAATGTGCCATCAGACATTAACTTGGTATATATGGTGGCTAAGAAGATCCTCCTGAGTGTCTGGGTCGTTACTTAGACTAGAGCCAGAAAGTATGAGAACTCCAAAGGTGAGTGTTGGTTCTTTCCTCTCTCATGAATTTTAGGATTACTATTTTTTGGATTTTGGCAAGGGTTTTGAAAGCTTTAGGCTTCCATCATGGTGGATCCTCCCTTTGTAAGGGAGATAGGCTCTATTTTTATAATGGTAGGAAGGGATCTGGAAATCGAAAAAGAGATAAAATCTCTCCCTACACTTCAGTTCTGTCTGGCATTATAAAAGATTGTAACGTTGGACATATGTCCGGTCGAATTTAAGGTTTCTCAGTTTATATATGATCATGTCTGGCCGGATATGTAATTTGAATTTCATGTCCCGTGTCTTTGGTAACTGACAATCTGAGTATTTAGTGATAGATGTTCTTGTTTGGCCGGATTTAGGTTTTCACAGTGTATATCTGGCCGAATTTACTGGCTAGAGAGAAGGTAACATAGGTGATGTCCGACTGGCTTTTGGCAATATAACATGGAGTTCATTTCCTTCCCGGCATTCATCCTTATAATTTTCCAATTTTTGGAGCGTGTCCACGTAAGACAGTAATGAAAAGAACGTGTCATCAGGTTGTACCTTGGTATATATGGTGGCTTAGAATATCCTCCTAAGTGACTGGGTCGTTACTTAAATTCGAGCCAAAATGTTTGTGAACTCCAAAGATGAGTGTTGGCTCTTTCCTCTCTCAAGATCTTTAGGGTTGTTGTTTCTTGGATTTTGGCCAAGGTTTTGTAAGCTTTAGGCTCCCATCATGGTGGGTCCTCCGTTTATAAGGAAGATTGGCACTTTTTTATAGTGGTAGGGAGAGATCTAGAAATGAATAAGAGACAGAATCACTCCCTACAATTAAGCTCTGTCTGGCATTACAGAAGACTGTAACGTTTGACATACGTCCATCCGGATTTAAGGTTTTTGACATACTCACAAAGTGGTTCTTTACTCCTAAGTATATGAGTGTCGAAGTAATAAAATAACCTGGTAAGTCTGGGGTCGATCCATATGGAAAAAATTTAATAAGATAAAATAATAATTCAGCTAATAAAATAAAAACAATAAAATAAAATACTATGGTTAGGGGATCCACTCTTGATATTTCAAATATAAAGTAATTTTTACCTTTTATAAAATATAAATTATAATTTTTTCTCAATCAATTTATTTCATAATTATCATGTATTAATTATGCCAACACATGTGATCCGTCATGTTGATAATTAGTCCTGTCAAGGTACTAAATATGTCAAAACATATAAAACCAGCCATAAAGACGATGATATCATTGTCTATAACAAGTCCAGTTAGATACTCAATTATGCCAAATATATAAAACCAGTCATATAGACGGTAACAAAATTTGTCCATAATTAATCCAAATCTTTGATAGTTCACTATCTCTCATTTATGGGATTTAAGTATTATCTGTGTCAATCGCAGACTGCCTACAGCTAGTCAAGAGTCCTCAATAAACTAGAAAGAGTATGAATTTTATTTGGGAAATTATCACAACTTATAAAATATAATATAAATAAAAATCACATATATTTTTATACCAAGAGCTGCACAATTTACCCTAACATGATACAAATTTACAAAACAAGATATAAATAAAAACACCCATGATTTTATTTTTAAAAAAAGAAAAAGAAAAAGAAATGACAAAAAAAATAAAATAAAATAAAACACACATGATACAAATCTCCCGAAAGGAGAAAATGAAATAACACTCAAACTGGAGGGGAGTTCTCCATCTTCTCCCCCTTCACTGAGGTGTCGAGTGCCTCCTTTTATATGAGGTCTCGGCACCAGATTGAATTTTCATTTGCAATCCAACAATGCAATAATGCATTGCATATATATATATATATATATATAATCTTTGTGGGACCTCCTAAATAATAATAATACAATACATGTGTAGCTAAATATATCATAAGCTCATTTTACCGTCAATCTAAACACGATGAATATTTTTCAAGTCCGATTTGAATCTAATTGTCACGCTATTTTTGGGTTTTTTGGATCCTAAAATTCATATCTCATATCCATTTTTCTTATTGAGCATAGGAAGCAGTATTTTACCTACACAATAAATAAATACAGAATAAAAATATACAAAACATAAATTTAATTGTTATTTGACAAATTAGCTAAATTAAGGGGATTAATGAAACTAGAAATGTAAAATGATTAATTTTTCTTATAATAAATGTGCATTTTTTAGTATTTATCAGTTTCTCATTGTATATCTGATCATGTCTGACCGGATATGTAATTTGAATTTCATGTCCCGTGTCTTTAGTAACTAACAATCTGAGTATTTAGTGACAGTTGTTCTTGTTCGACCATATTTATGATTTCTCAATGTATATCCGACTGGATTTACTAGCTAGAGATAAGGTAGGCCGGATATAGGTGATGTCCGGCTGGTTTTGGCGATATCCCATGGAGTTTCTTTCCTTCCTGGCATTCATCCTTACAATTTCCTAATTTTCGACGGGTGTCCCCGTAAGAGACACATCATCGAACTATGCGTAAAAATAAGTGTCTACAGTCGTCCCTTAAAATACTGTAGCTGGGGATCTATGGGTTTTCTATATCATCGTCTCATGGTTCTGACTCCCGAATCTATATCTACCATGTGCATATGGTCATCTAGTTCCGTTAATTCCATTTATACCGTCAATTTCATGTATAAAAATTTATAAAAATTTATAAAAACATACTTTTCAAATTCATATCAAATAATCAAAACTATCTCAAATCGTCATAAATCATCTCAAAACATTAAACTCGTCAAATCGTAAAAATCATCTTGACTAATCGAAAATGTCTCAAATCATCAAATCGTCAAAATTATCTCAAGATGTCAAAATCACATATCGTAAATCAATATTCAATACATAGCTAAATCCTTTTAAGAAACTAATTATCCACTCACTGCCTTAAGTTTAACCAATCCAAGTCATAAAGTAGCTGATGGTTTATCTTATCGATGATCTACAATTAAACATATTCTCTAAAAGTTCATAATGCTAATAATTTATTTAAAAGATCTCATGAATGGATAAATATGTCATGCATAAATAATTTTAAGGTTCATTGAGTGAAATTCACAATTAAAGAGATATTAGAAGTGGCAAAACGAATCAACGAATCTAATTTGTATCGAATCATAAACGAATCGAATCAAAATGTGATGGATTCGTATTCGATTCGTTTATTAAATAAATCGATTACAAATATTCGTTTAGTCATGATATTATTTAATAAAATAATTTACTGACCGGCGTAAAAACACACGCGTATAACGCAAGTGCACGTATCGTTCAAGTAGTATAAAAAGTATCGATCCCACGAGGACTTAATACCTAAGCTATTAATTTTATGAGGTCAAATGATTACTAGTATCTAACAGGTTGTTTGATAGATTTGAAAAGGTGACGATTCTAAATTTAAAAATAAGTAAATAAAATGTTCGAAAGTATGTTTAAGAAAGTTCACTATTAAAAACTATCTAGGGTTGTGATTTCTTCCAATATCATTTTAAAGATGAAGTAGTTATCTTATAGTTGGATAAAATATTGATTTATTAACGTGGAACACTAAATTATGTAAAAACCTCTTTCGATGGTCAACTACAAATATCCAGTATAACCCAATTGAACCATATGTCTATGTCAACCAAATTACCTGGATTTATTAAGATTAAGTTCCAATTATGGCTACCCCCGCCCGACAGGTATATTCCTATCCTGTAAGGAAATCTATTAAAGGGTTATCTATCCTCAAGGAAGATCGTGGGCTATTGAGTCTAAGGTCTTAAACTTAAAATCCCTATGTCTAGTTCATTTTAAGTTTACCAGTTCAATTTTATTAATGGCCAGTTAATAAAAAGCATTAAGATTAAGACTCAATAAATAAACATTTATATTACCCAAACTATAATTTAACCCCTTATAAACCGGTGATATTGGATTTCATCACAACCCCAGATAACTGGCTTAGTTACGACAAATATTTACGGGTAGTAAAAAATTTAAATAAAATAAAAGATATAAAGTAAATTCTGAAAATTAAATATTGAAAAGTAAATTGCTGAAAAGTAAAAAAAGGTAAAAAGTAAAAGTAAAAAGTAAAAAGTAAAAAAAAAATAAAAGTAAATTACTGAAAGTATATTGCTGAAAAGTAAATTACTGAAATTAAATAAAGTAAAAGTACAATAAAAGAAAATGCTGGGGTTAGAGGATCAACTTTTATTACTACTATTTTAGATATCTCCCTTAATATAATATATTAACTTTGCGTGATAATTACCAACCAGTCATATAGGCGGTATCTTGATTAAGTCAAATTAATAATTAATTACCAACCGACCAACCAGGCGGTATCCATACTTAGTCAGGTTAAAACCAATTTATAATTAATTTCCAACCGGCCAATATAGCGGTATCCTCATTAAGTCAGGTTTTAAATAGTTTATATTTTATATTTAAGGGAGATTAATCTAGATAGTAATAATAAAAGCTTTACCTTTACCCCAGCAATGGGGAGTTACCTCCTCATTGCTTGAAAAATAAAAACTGCAAAAGTAAAGAAAGAAAAGGTTTGTGCGTAAAAGTAAATTGCGGAAAGTAAAAACTGAAAAGTAAAGAAAAGAAAGCGCGAAAGCGGAAATTAATTACTAGAAGCAGTAAATAAACAAACAAGATACAATCTTCTTATTTATTCATTAGGAATTTTCAAAGAAGAAAGTATGAAAATTTACAAATGAAATGGCTTGGTATTTATAGGCAAAATTTTGCCTCCATCAAATCATCCATCAAATTCTCCACCAAATCCATTATTAATTTCTCCACTAATTACTCCACCAAATCCATTATTAATTGCTCCACTAATTGCTTATCATGGTTGGTGGTGATTTGATAATTTTTATAATTTATTTATTAATTTATTTTTTGCTTTGAAAATGACTTTAATAATTACACACAACACACGGCTGGATGGTTCATCAATTTAGGTCATGAACTATTCCTAATTCGAAATTATTTTTTCTTTCAAAGTTGTATATCTTTGCGTCTTCTTTAATCTGGCACTTGAATCAGCTCAATCCGATATCGGAGTGAAAAGTTATGCCCAAAATACGACAGATGCGCAAAACTGAAATTTCCAAAACTGCACTTCATTGAGTCCAATTTTTACCCTTATTTGACCCACATTTTCGACCTAAATGATTTCATTGAGTCCCAATATTATTTTATCTGCAAAATAAACTAAAACACATCAAAACGTTCATCAAACCCCGAGAAACTAAACAAAATATTAAGTAAAAGGGGCGGTAAATATTGATATATTTTCCGCTCATCACACCCCCAAACCTAACATTTTGCTAGTCCTCGAGCAAAACAACAACAAAAAAATTAAACTAAGCCACTTTCGTAGGGATCACGGTTGCATTTAGCGTATGCAGCAAGCCTTTAAACCCCTAGGTGTTCCTAGTGGACGAGTTGTAGTCTCGTGAGGGTTTACAGCAATGATACCCACAAACATTTTACAAATGTAAAAAGGTAGTAAAATTAATGCACACAAAAGCAAAAAGACAAGAGAAAAGAGAATAAAGAAAGTTAATGACTAATCAGGTGAAACTTCTACTCCAAGTTACTAGTTGTTTTGTTTCTTTCTAAATTACCGAATAAGTAAATTCTCCGATTATATTTACCATTCTCCATATACACAGCCAACAAAATATTAATCAATCTCATTTTTGCCCACAACAGTCATAAGTGCAGTTGAGAAGAGAGTAATATTTTTGTCCTGAAGTTTTATAAGAATTCAATCCTTTTTGTAGCAATGGAATAATTTTTCTGATTTATTTTTTCTATATTTTTTATTTATATACAATACCTTTCATCTATGTAACGAGCTTTGGGCTGGTGGCTCCCAAACCAGTTGGCTTTAGGGCACCAGGTGTTAAGACACCCCTACGGACTTAATTACTCAGACTTCAGATATATATATTTTTGCAGCATCTTTGATCCATGTAGCGAGCTTTGGGCCAGTGACTCCCAAACCAATTGGCTTTAGGGCACTAGGTGTTAAAACACCCTTACAAACTTAATAACTCGGATCTCATACGTTTTTTTTTTTTACTCCATTACTTTTGAGATGCTTCCTCCAATTAAACTAGAGCACTGAATATTAAAAACTTTTCAATTTTAGCTCATGTCCGTATGTTACTATGTATGTTGATAATACTTGCTAACTGAGCATATGAAGATCCATTTTAATCAGTATATAGAGAATTCACAATTAAATAATTCAAAAGGAAATAAACAAAAATTAACTTGTTTCGAAATAGGTTTGAGATACGTCTCAGGAGTGGAAACTCCTTACTCAGCTATCTCTTACCAATTTCACTTTTTAGTCAAAACAAAAACACAAAATATTTTGTAATTTTTGAAAATTTTTCAATTTTTTTTTGTATTTTTCGAAAAATTTTGGACTAAAAATAAAAAACAACACACAACTAAAAAAAATATTAATCAACTAATTCCATCCCCCAAACCTAAATGAGACATTGTCCCCAATGTCTTAAACGGTAGAAGAAGAGTTTAGAGATAATACCTGGTTAGTTGAAATTCTACAGGAAATTAAAGGTTAAGATCCAGATTAATCCGACGCCCTCTTACTACGATCGTCCTCGGACCAATTTATCTTTGAAAGGATAGGGTCAACTTGTGGTTCATAGGCTAAGAGTTGGTCTATTAGATCCGGAGCAGTTCTGGCAGTAAATAGGAGTTCTTTCAAAGGTTTTGACACGAACCCATTTCTTCGGGCATCATCAAGAAACACACAAAGAAAATTATAAAATCCATCAACGTTGAGCAATCCAATTGGTTTCTGGTGTATGTTCAGGTTCGCCCAAGATAGTACTATAAAAATTTCCTCCAATGTACCCAAGCCACCTGGCAAAGCAATAAAAGCATCAGCACGGTTAATCATTTCTACCAAACGTTCAGACATACCTGGCACGATCAGTTCTTCTCCGTTTGATGGTTCAATAAGATTTGCCTCTGCCAAGGGTTTTGGGATGATTCCCAAAACGTGACTGCCTCATTCCTGTACAGCCTTTGAAACGATCCTCATAAGTACAAGATTGCCTCCGCCATATATTAAGTGCATATTCCTTGCAGCTAAGACTCGACCCAATTCTGTGCTTCTTCTACGTATTGTGGTTTAGTACCAACACTACAACCGCAAAACACATGGATGTTTTCAACTCGTCTTCTTGAAGTGGCTTCCATGTTTTACTCTGGATGTCTTCAAAAGTGCAATGATGAGTTGAATTTATAACACCTGAAAATGGTGAGTAAATAAATAGCACTAGTACCTGCCAAATGACAATATTAGTTAAACAGTAAAATAAATCGTGATAGTCAAAAAGGTCTGGATCCTGTCGGATAAAGTACAACAAAACAAATTACAATTATTAGGAAAAGAAAAAGAGATATAATATTACAAGAAAAGTAGCGGCTTGATTGACGTCTATGCGTCAGGGACAAGCTTCCCATCCAATTTTCTTATAAATTGGCAAACAGAGTCTTTTTGAGTCAGATTCCCAGACTTAACTGTTGTCTTTCTTTTTAAAATTGTGTATGTAATTTACGAATGGCTATTTGTACATATCCACTGGGATGCGTCTCAAGAGTCGAAGATATATCATCTAAAGACTCCTTACTCAAGCCATCCCTAATGAATTTAATTTTGTCTTCGCGATCAGATAAGAAACACAGCACACCAACCTAAAGAACGACAACGAGTATTGCAATTCCAGCGTGCACATTTGTAACAAACACCCATTTGCTTAGCTCTACGTTTCTTTGCATATGTGCTTCTTCGAAAACCAGGCAGATGTGAAATAAATGAGTCAGAAGACCTGCCAATCGGACTCTTGCTTCAATTACCCAACGAATGTCATTAGGAACACCATGGATTGTTAGTAGTCTCATCCGTTCCAAGAGAGCTTTGTAAACTTTCATCAGAGATTTTTGAGGGAGAGAAGAAATTGCTTGTGAAGATTTGCTAGAGCTTCTTCCATCATGAAATGACTTAACCTGCAAAAACTAAACACAACCAATTAAATCACACCAAATCACAATATATACAAAAATTGCATGGGTTGCCTCCCTGCGAGCGCTAAGTTTAAAGTCGTCAGCTAGACGTGACTTCTTGAACGTTAGGCTGGATCTGAAAGTGTGACATTTTCTTTTTGTCGCTCAAATGATTCTCCCCAGTAGTGCTTGACACGCTGACTGTTAACCTTGAATGTGTTGTTGGTATTGGGATCCAGTAACTCAACAGCTCCATAAGGTAAAACTGAGTGATCACAAATGGACCTGACCACCTAGATTTCAACTTTCCAGGGAAAAGTTTCAACCTCGAGTTGTACAACAATATCTGCTGCCTTGGTTCCAACTGTCTGTGCACTATTTTTCGGTCATGCCATTTCTTTGTCTTTTCTTTGTATAATCTGGCATTCTCATAAGCCTGTAGACGAAACTCCTCCAATTCGTTGAGTTGATGAAGTTGTTTCTCTCCTGCAGCTTGTGAATCAAGATTCAACTTCTTCAGTGCCCAGTACGCCTTGTGTTCAAGCTCAACTGGCAGATGGCATGCTTTCCCAAACACCAATCGATATGGGGACATACCAATGGGTGTCTTGTAAGCTGTCCGGTAGACCCATAATGCATCATCTAGTTTTGTTGACCAATCCCTTCTTGTTGATCCAACGGTTCTCTCTAAGATTCTTTTGATCTCTCTGTTTGAAACCTCAACCTGTCCATATGACTGTGGATGGTAAGCAGTGGCAACTTTGTGAGTAACTCCGTATTTGGATAGGTGTGCATCGAAGTATCTGTTGCAGAAATGTGACCCACCATCGCTGATGATTGCACGAGGTGTTCCGAACCGAGTGAAAATGTTCTTTTTCAGGAATTTGATCACCACTTTTGAATCATTGGATGCAATGAATTGCTTCAACCCATTTGGAGACGTAGTCTACAGCAACCAGGATGTACAGGTTTTCGAATGATGGAACAAAGGGTCCCATGAAATCTATACCCCACACATCGAATATTTCCACTTCTAGAATGTTTTGCAACGGTCCTTCGTTTCTCCTGGAAATATTTCCCGTTCTCTGGCACCTGTCACATTGAAAAGCAAAAAGATAAGCATCTTTAAAAAGAGTGGGCCAGAATAAACCTGATTGAAGAACTTTTACTGCAGTTTTGTTTCCGCTGAAGTGTCCGCCATATGGTGATGAATGACAGTGCTGAAAAAA
>SKCR01009717.1:0-23358 GCA_019454045.1 Zanthoxylum bungeanum
CTCTCCCGTGTGCTTCAAATGCATCTGTATGGTCCCAAAACACGTATAAATGCCCCAACATCCATATATTGATGCTTCCTATAAATAAAACATAAAAAAATTACAAAATACATTAAATGATACAGAATCTAACAAAATAGTAAGCTAAAAATGCAGGAATAAGTGGGTATAAACCACCTTTATCATTAGACATTCTAACTTTCTTTTCCTCAGTTTGAGGCGTCAATTTCTTCGAAAGATGTATGCCATATTGAAAAGTACATTTACTACCTTGCAGTTGGTAAACTTATACTTTCAAATATTTTATCTATGTACGTGGATTGCGACAACCCTATAAGCTTCCTAACTCTGTCACGGTAGAGCCTTATACCCAATATATATGAAGTTTCACTCATGTTTTTCATCGAGAAGTTCTTGCAAAGGTAGGCTTCACACTTTGCATCAATCATATATCATTCCCAATGATAAGGATGTTGTTTACATACAAAACAATGAATAATATCATGCTTATACTAACTTTCTTATAAACACATGGTTCTTCCATGATCTTGATGAATCCAGATAATCTAATTATCTCATCAAAACGATGATTTCAACTTCGGGATGCCTGTTTAAGTCCATAAATAGACTTCTGGAGCTTACAAACCAAGTTTGATGTCTCACTGGATACGAAATCCTCTGGTTGTTCCATATAGATATCCCCATCGATGAATCCATTTAGGTAAGTAGTTTTCACATTCATCCACCATATCTCATAGTCATGGTATGCAGCAAAGGCTAAAAGAATCCTAATGTATTTTAACATGGCTACTGGTGAAAAAGTTTCCTCATAATCAATCTCATGACGTTGAGTATAACCTTTCGCAACCAGTCGGCCCTTAAAGGTTTCCATATTTCCATCGGGCCCTTGTTTCCTTTTATAAACCCATTTACAACCAATAGGTTTAACTCTTTCAAGAAGTTCAACCCAGTCTCATACTTGATTTGTTAGGGTTGGTGCTCAGAGTGCCAATCTGAATCGTATTCGTGTCTGATTCATGAATACGAACACTTTCTTTTTCCATAATATTACTTATTTATGATATTACTTCTTGCTTTTATATAGATATTCGATCTAATTACGATTAGATTGAAACTAAATAGGATTTAATGATATGTATATATTAGACAAAGACCCGATAATATATAATGTAGTGCACAATTACAAAGTAGTTTGTAATTGACATTGAGAAGTGTCACTACTAGAAGTATATTATCAAATAAAGTTCATGGTCAAGATTTACTAACACGGGTCGGTTAGTAAAATCTGCTGAGACCAGTACACGTCGTATATAGAGACTTGGACCGATGGTTTATCCCAATGAACCATGAGTCTGGGGAGACTCGTATAGACGTGTAGTGTTTATATTGGATAAATACTGAATGACTCACCGAATATTTCCTAATAGATTGTACACCAACATCAATAGGAATCTTCTCGGGTCAAGTGAGCATAGTGGTCCTTTGACATGAGATACCACTATGGATGTATGAGGTATCCTCCACACTTTGATGGCAGTCACGTCACCGATCTATTTAGATCAGACCTCCGCCTGTTCTTTGGGTGTTGACTGATCCACATGATATCTTATTCGTATCAAGATAGGATCCGTCAGTTCTGTTTACAGAGCATAGGTATTCATATGGAATTAGCAATCTGTTAAATCCATGGGCCCGTGGTACACTGTAGAAATTAGTTCTAAGTGTTATTAAGAGATTGCTAATAGAATCGTCGATGAGATTATACCTATAGAGATTTGATGTTTTTATCTATATCTCTGGGATAATCCGAATACCTGTGACAGAGAGATTATACGTATGCGATGATCTCGACCTGTATGATTCAGTGAGTTTATCCGTGGTCATCATAATTTACGGGTGGGTAGATTATGGATACGAAATTAGATTTTGTGACAGATATGCCTGAATTTAGAGAGACTCACTAATGAAACATACTCGTAGAGCACTATTGCAACTTTTATAAATAATATTGATTATTTATAAATCGTTTAACGGTTAAACGAAAAATGCATGCTTAAAGCGTTACCCGGCTGTTTTCTAATTAGTGTGTATTTAGAGTAAATACTTGATTTTGTTAAATACACATTAATTATTTGTCAAATAAAGTATTTGACATGTGTTCCAAATATTGGTATTATGGATTATTTAATGTAAATATGATACATGTATTTAGATATTTGTATAAAGTAATTATCTAATTATTTAATTGTTAAATAATTAGAATTATTTAATATGTTTATCTTTATCATTATTATGGTTAAAATTGGTGAAGTGTAATTGGTTACACTTGTAATATCATTAAAGTAAATGGTAGACAATTTGAATTTTTCTTCTTTTAATGTTGATTAAAAAATACAAAATTCTAATTTACCATTTTAACCAAGGAATTAGGCCAAGCCCTAGGTATTTAAGTTATCAGTTTTCATTTGCTTCATTTGATAAGTTAAGCCTCCAAAAAATATCACAAAGACAAATTGAGAAAATTTGTTTTCTTGAATTGCAATTTGTATTTTCATGTATAAGACATGTATAAATCATTTTGGTAGTGATTCGGAATCACCTAATTATGTATTTGACAAATTAGGACTAAAATGATCAAAATGCAAAGTTTAGGGGCATTTCCGTAATTACTGAAAAATCTGAAAATTTTTCAGATTTCTGTTTTAATGTATATTTGATGTACAAATCATTTTGGTTGTGATTGGAAATCACCTAAGCTTATTTTGAACAACTTAGGACTAAAATTATTAAAATGGAAAGTTTTGGGGTTGTATGGTAATTTACTAAAATTATGATTTCTGGGTTAAAAATTTCTGTTTTTGAGTATTGCGTGATTAAAATATATAAGTTTATTTTAATTACCCAAGAAAAATTAAAGAAATTGGAAAATTTGATTTTCTCACATTCCTCTGCGTAACCCGGGTATTTTGCCCAAAACCCCTACAAAAATTGTATCAGAGCAGGTCTGAACCTCAACACTTGATATGAATATGCCTTTAAATTTAATGTTTAATTTTTTCCTTACTTTATGCATGCTTGTATTTATTTAATTTGATTAAATTAAATACGTAACATCTTTGTGGAAAAATCTCTTTTTAATAAGGTTTTAAAGTAATATGTATTGGATGCATATTTCTTGGTCCGCCTTGTCAATACGGTTTATGGATATCTGTTCTATGGCTGCATACGAGAAAGTGCAAAATCAGTGAGGGTGTAGTTGATAGAAATTTATCAATACCGGATGTATATGTGATACTAGATAAATTCAAGCGAAAGCGGAAATCCTGAACGTGCCAAAACTATCAGGACTACGCAAGTATCTTGAATTTATCATTGACAAGTTTAACCTTGGTACGCCTTCTTGTGAATGTGCCAAAGCTGTCACAACGAGAAAATACCAGGACCGGAACTTAGGAGTCACTAGTGAGTGATTGACAATGAGTTGTCTACCTAATGAATATACGTAGGTGAGAACGTGCCAAAGCTGTGAGTCAAAATATATTCATGGGGTCCACCTCTCACTATGGAATTCAATTTAATCATTGAATTCCCATTTTCCATTGGGGATTACGGTATTACGTAAAATAGTGGGAGACAATGCTTAGTTAAAAATTCCATAACTAAGGCAGTGTGTAATATTATGAAAATTGCTGCTTATGTTTCCTTTATTTATTGTGTTGATATAATTAAACTTCTAATCCACTGCATGTATTTATTTATATATATATGTTTTCTGACATGACTTATGGTTGCAGTTTTCTAGAATATGTTCTAGATAAACATGGATATTATTAGATTAGTCTAAACCATCGGGAACTATTGTTCCAATTTTCTAGGAAAATAAAGATGGTTAGTGACTTAGTTACTAAGTCACGATAGGTAATCTAAATGGATATCCATTTTAGGATATAATAGTATAGAGAGAATAGTTTCTTTTGCAGTAAGAATTGACGTGAATTAGTTCATGTCTCGAGATTCTTGACTGGCATTAAGAAAACCCCATTAGGTATTTGTTTATCTGATAATGACGTTTCTTGGCTTTAGTGACCTTTAGAGGTAATATGTCTGACACAGTTTACTAATCAAATATTTGCAATTTTTGTGAATAGTTGAAGGAAAATCATAAAGCTAAAGAAATGAGATGCGTATAGGTGTGTATAGGAAATATCGATTTTCACAATACGACAACTATAGGTATTGGATATCGGATCTCCCGTCTAGTTATTTAAAATATTGTTTAATGATTATTTTGATATTTGATATCAGAACTTGTGACTATTGGATAGTTACTTGTTCTTTATAAATAGTTATTACATATGTTAAAACGACTAGTAGTGTCATTGATGTAGAGATAAACATTAAGAAAAGTATTCGGTTAACTAAATAACTTAGAATAATGCTTTATGAGATTTTATCACATAAGCATTAGATGCTTATTCTGTATGGTAAATGATGGTCTGATACGAGATCACACCACATATCTTTATCCATTTAACGAATATTATATTCAGGAAGTGATTAAATCTCATTTAACCAATGATCATCATTGGACCACAGATTTATTAAACTAATACATTAGATGCATGTAGTTTCATGAATTAGAAATTACATTGGATAGTTTTCTTTACTTCGTAACTTAGTTGTCATGACTTAGTTACGTGTTTCTAAAAGAACACATATTGAACTTCTTGAATGGTTCGAGAACTTTTAATATGTTTCTGATGAAACGTGAATAAAATATTTTGTCTGGTTCCAAGATATTCAATTTGAAGTTTTGAAAACTATATCATTAAAATTCATCGTGAGTCTTTGAATTGTTCAAAGATGTTTGATATGATCAAACATATGAATTTATGGCAATTAGTTCTAAGGTTATTCAATGAATATGATTCTTACTCAATATTATTCTTCTATGATTCCATCATGATGGAATTGGTCAGTGGGAGAAATCGAATCTTATATGATTTGATTCGTTTGATATTGAATGTTACCGAATTAGTTTCAATACTCTTGGGGATATGCTCCAGTAACTCTAATTTGTCCTTTTAATTAAGGTTCTATTAGTTTCTACAGTTACGTATATGATATGTATAGGTAGAAAATTTGAATCTTGAAAAGTTTGAGATTTGAATATTTCTTTTGTATAATAGTTATATAATTGAAAGTACTTGCGCCTTGGAGGTACAAGAAAAAGTTTATCATTTATTCTATTTAATAGAATATTGTATTTTATTTGATGGAATATATTTTCTACGATCTCGAGTAATAAAACTGTTTTATTACTTGGTGTGTGACATCTTGACCATTGTAGAAAAGACTTGACTTATTGAAGTCAAATGTGAGAGTGATAAATTACAAGTGGAACTACATAATTAATAAGATGAAAAGACCCTTAGACAGCTTCCATATAAGTCCAATAGGATGTCAGAATCATTTGCGAAGTATTTGATACTTAATGATTCTGTTGTTTTCTTATCGAAGAAAATTATGCTATAACTTGTAGTGGGAACGATATTTGATATCGATTTCGGAAGTTAGCATTGAATCATAGATTTAAGTTTGTTTGTAGCTTACTACGATCAAGTTTTGAACATGATTGAGCTTTTTTTATGAATCATTCATAAAATATGCAAATGGTTTGCGCATCAAAAGCATAATGCGCTTATTAAAGGTTTGACCTTTATAGTATGACAGTGAGAAAAGTTATACTCAGCAATCTATTGTAGATTTTGAGGAAATTTGTCTCTAGTCGTACTAATTGAACAATTAAAGATTTGTTGGTTAATGTTGATATTAAACTATATATTTTGGCTAAAGAATGCAAAGTGGCATTCCTGAATGTTTCTTCGAATAAGAGATCCATTGTGATTACTTTGTTTGAAAAGTTCATTCTAGAATGGCCCTGGAGTTTGTATTCTGCTAAGATCACAGTTTGATATACTAACTTATAGAGCCTATTGTAGACTCAGATAAGCTTTCCGGAAATCTGTGTTTTCTAATTTTGATAACAGTTAGATTGTCTGATTTTATCAAAGCATAGAAAATACATATATGTTAGTAGGGTTGGTGGGAGCGTACAAATTTCTTTCTAGTATTGTATATCCTAACGACATTATCATTATTAATGTAATAATGAGATGTTTATAAGGTAAAAGGTTTACCTAAGTCTTCTTTTCTCCGTGAAAGCAGTGGGAGTAGTCTTTGTTATATTTGATATAAAGTTTTATATATGATATAAAACAAGAGACTTGTGAGATACTCCCATTAGTCGTGCATTAGATATGATCTAATAAGAGACACAGCAAGACTAACTGTTTGACAGTTAGTGTGTCTCTTGTATATTGTATTCATCTTTCATAAAAGATGATTCCTTACTCGAAATATAAATTGATTAGAATGTCTAAACAATCTTATGCATCATAAGATGATGGCGTAATGAATACTATATTATGTACGACTAAAAGACATCAATTTAATCGTAATTGTTACAAACTATTTTGATACGCTATAGACCATAGGATGTGTCTAAAACATATTCTTTGTTATCTTTGAGATATTAAGAACGAGTTTCTTATTCATGGAGAATATAGTCAGCAACCACATGGGTCTGATTAGTTTTGAGACTAATTATGATGTTAGAAGGTCTACATCATAAAAGATTCAGAAAAGATGCAGTGGGAGTGTCACGAATGATTCTACTGTGTAAGTGGAATTAATTGTAACTTATGAAGTATTGATTTATGAAGTTGCAAAGTGACCTTATAGATTAGAAGTTTTTGATATTGGTGTTGTGCTTGCGGTTGTCTGCATAGTATTTTGGACCTGATCCCTAAATACTTGGACAATTCAGTAGCTATAACGCAATATTGATATCGCATCTGAGTCATATTGATGTATAAATTAGGTTATACAAAATATGAATGATGCTAGTTAAGGGAAACGTTTTGGGTTTGTTGGACAAACTCAATATGTTATAGCAGGCTTACTTGTTGTTGCCTACCACTTGAGTGCTAGGTCAGCTCTTAAGGACCATGCGTATATGATACATATTTAGATGTGTATATGATACCGTGGATTGGTACTAGAGCAAGTGGGAGAAATTATTAGGGTTGGTGCTCGGAGTGCCAATCCGAATCGTATTCATGTCTGATTCATGAATACGAACAATTCATTTTTCCATAATATTACTTATTTATGGTAGTACTTCTTGCTTTTATATATATATTCGATCTAATTATGATTAGATTGAAACTAAATATGATTTAGTGATATGTATATATTAGACAAAGCCCTGATAATATATAATATAGTGTACAGTTACAAAGTAGATTGTAATTGACATTGGGAAGTGTCACTACTAGAAGTATATTATCAAATAAAGTTCATGGTCAAGATTTACTAACACGGGTCGGTTAGTAAAATCTGCTGAGACTAGTACACGTCGTATGTAGAGACTTGGTCCGATGGTTTATCTTAATGAACCATGAGTCTGAGGAGACTCTTATGGACGTGTAGGTGTTTATATTGGATAAATACTGAATGACTCACCAAAGATTTCCTAATAGATTGTACACCAATGTCAATAGGAATCTTCTCGGGTCAAGTGAGCATAGTGGTCCTTTGACTTGAGATACCAATGTGGATGTATGGGTATCCTCCACACTTTGATGGCAGTCACGTCACCGATCTATTTAGATCAGACCTCCGCATGTTCGTTGGGTGTGAACTGATCCTCAGGATATCCTGTGTGTATCAAGATAGGATCCGTCATTTCTGTGGACAGAGCATAGGTATTCAATATGGAATTAGCAATCTGTTAAATCCATGGGCCCGTGATACACTGTAGAAGTTAGTTCTAAGTGTTATTAAAAGATTGCTAATAGAATCGTCGACGGGATTATACCTATAGAGATTTGACTTTTTTTATCTATATCTCTGGGATAATCTGAATACCTGTGACGGAGGGATTATACGTATGCGATGATCTCGACCTGTATGATTCAGCGAGTTTATTTGTGGTCGTCATAATTTACGGGTGGGTAGATTATGGACACGAAATTAGATTTTGTGACGGATATGTCTGAATCTAGAGAATCTCACTAATGAAACATACTCGTAGGGCACTATGGCAACTTTTATAAATAATATTGATTATTTATAAATCGTTTAACGGTTAAACGAAAAATACATGCTTAAAAGGTTACCCGGCTGTTTTCTAATTAGTGTGTATTTAGATTAAATACTTGATTTTATTAAATACACATTAATTATTTGTCAAATAAAGTATTTGACATGGGTTCCAAGTATATCTATTATGGAATATTTAATGTAATATGATACATATATTTAGATATTTGTATTAAGTAATTGTCTAATTATTTAATTGTTAAATAATTAGAATTATTTAATATATTTATCTTTATCATTATTATGGTTAAACTTGGTGAAGTGTAATTGGTTACACTTGTAATATCATTAAAGTAAATGGTAGACAATTTGAATTTTGCTTCTTTTAATATTGATTAAAAAATTAAAAAATTTAATTTACCATTTTAACCAAGGAATTCAGCCAAGCCCTAGGTATTTAAGTTATCATTTTTCATTTGCTTCATTTGATAAGTTAAGCCTCCAAAAAATATCACAAAGAAAGGTTGAGAGAAAAAGAAAGGAAAAGAAAAAGATTTGAAAAAAACTTGAATCAAAGTAAGTTTTTCAATTCCTTTTCAACTAGAAAAATTTTTCTAGGGTTCCAAGCTTTAACATATGATGTATGAATTTTTCTCTACTACTTTTAGTATGTGTTATTGGTGTTGGAAGCTTAAATGAAAGATGTTAGCATGCATGTTAAGAAAGAATGCTTTTAAAATTTTATTAAGCTTTCTTTTAATCATTAGATGATTTGGTTGCCATTCTAGAGTTTCTTAGCCACTAATAAATTACCTAAAATTGTTCTTGAGTTGTTTCATGGTGGTGAGACTTGTTTGGTATGGTAAGGATTGAATTAAAGTATTGAATTTGTTTAATTTGGTGTAATTTGTCAATTTGTGGAAATTATAAAATTAGGGTTCATATCCCTTTCCAAATTTGGGGCTTTTCATATATGTGTTGTATATATGATGTATATTAAATTTGGGATTGATTGGATTTGATCTTGACAAGTTTTGAACTAAAAATGACCAAATTATAAATTCTGGAAAATTAAGGGACCTCTCGGCAATTTGGGAAAAATTGTTTTCTTGAATTGCAATTTGTATTTTCTTATATAAGACATGTATAAATCATTTTGGTAGTGATTTGGAATCACCTACTTATGTATTTGACAAATTATGACTAAAATAATCAAAATACAAAGTTTAGGGGCATTTTCGTAATTTCTGAAAAATCTGGAAATTTTTTAGATTTTTGTTTTAATGTATTTTTGATGTACAAATCATTTGGTTGTGATTGGAAATCACCTAAGCTTGTTTTGAACAACTTAGGACTAAAATGATTAAAATTGAAAGTTTTGGAGTTGTATGGTAATTTACTGCAATTATGATTTCTGGGTTAAAAATTTATGTTTTTGAGTATTGAGTGATTAAAATAAATAAGTTTATTTTAATGACCCAACAAAAATTAAAGAAATGGGAAAATTTGATTTTCCCGCATTTCGCTGCATAACCCGGGTATTTCGCCCCAAAACCCCAATATGATTGTCGTGCATAGAATCCATCTCGAACTTCATGGCTTCCTGCCATTTTCCCAAATCGATATCCAATTTTGTTTGTTTATACGTAGTCATATCAGTTTCCTCCAAGAGGAGAACATCAAGGCTCACATCAGATGTTAAAAATAATATCTCAGAAGGCCTTGATATTCTATTCGACTTACGTAGAACTTGTGTTGTAGATCATTCACCTAATTAGATTTCAGGTTCCATCTCAAGTTTCTTAATATTGGGATCGAACTCATCAAGTTCAATCTTTCTACAATTCTCACTTTCTCTAAAAAATTCTTTATCAAGAAAATTGGTAAAACGAACAACAAATATATTTCGTTGCTCAGAATCATAGAAATTGATATCCCATGGAATTTTCAGAATATCCAACGAACCTATATTTATACCCTCTGGATGATATTTTATCCCGCTGCGCAACTCTAACGTATGCATGACAACCCCAAATTTTTAAATATTTAAGTCTTGGATTTCTATCAAACCATATCTAATATAAGGTTGTAGAAACAGCTTTTCGATGGAACTCTATTAAGTATGTGGGCAACAGTAAGTAAAGCATAACCCTAAAGGTAATATAGAAGATATGTATAGCTCACATAGATCGCACCATATCTAATAAAATACGATTTCTCCGCTCAGACAAACCATTGTGTTGAGGAGTTCCTGGTGGGCTATATTGGACGAGAATCTCATTCTCCCTTAAATAACTTCTGAATTTGTTGCTCATAAATTCACCACATCGATCTGATCGAAGGCACTTGATGAATTTACCGGTTTTTTCTACTTCATTTCGGAATATTTTGAACTTTTCAAATGTTTCTGATTTATGCTCATCAAATAGATATATCCATATCTTGACTTATAAATAGGTTCTACCAGTCGGGCCTTAAAGGTTTTCACATTTCCATCGGGCCCTCGCTTCCTTTTGTAAACCCATTTACAACCAATATGTTTAACTCCTTCAGGAAGTTCAACTAAGTCCCATACTTGATTGTCATGCATTGAATCCATTTCGAATTTCATGGCTTCCTGCTATTTTCCCGAATCGAATCCAGTATTTCTTCTTTATACGTAGTCAGATCTGTTTCCTCCCAGATGAGAACATCAAGGCTCACATCAGATGTTAAAAACAATCTCTCTGGAGGCCTTGATATTCTATTCGACTTACGTAGAACCTATGTTGTAGATCCTTCACCTAATTGAATTTCTGGTTCCATCTCAGGTTCCTTAATATTGGGATCAAACTCATCAAGTTCAATCACTCTACAATTCCCACTCTCTCAAAAATTGATTTTCAAGAAAAGTGGCAAAACGAACAATAAATACATTTCATTACTCGGAATCGTAGAATTGATATCCCATGGAATTATCAGGATATCCAACGAACCTATATTTATACCCTATGGGTGCTAGTTTATCCTGCTGCACAACTCTAACGTATGCAGGACAACTCCAAATCTTTAAATGCCTAAGATTTGGATTTCTACCAAACCATATTTGATAGGGGGTCGTAGAAACAGCTTTCGATGTAACCATATTAAGTATGTGAGCAGCAGTCAGTAAAGCGTAAACCCAAAGGTAATAAGGAATATCTATATAGCTCATCATTGATCGCACCATATCCAATAAAGTACGATTTCTATACTCAAATACACCATTGTGTTGAGGTGTTCCTGGTGGGCTATATTGGGCAAGAATTTCATTCTCCCTTAAATAAGTTATGAATTCTTCACTCATGTATTCACCGCCTCGATCTGATATAAGGCAATTGATGAATTTACTGGTTTTTTTTCTACTTCATTTCAGAATATTTTGAACTTGTCAAAAATTTCCGACTTATGTTTCATCAGATAGACATATCCATATCTAGACTTATCATCCGTGAAAATCACGAAGTATGTTGAACCATCATGAGCGACATGATTTAGTGGACCACACACATTACTGTGTATTAGTTCCAATAAATCTTCAGCACAATTTCCACACCAAAAATTGGGCCTTTGTCATTTTCCCTTGGATACATGACTTACAAATTGGATAAGGATCTGAGGTAATATCTTCAATCAAACCATCATTAACCAATTTTGATAGACGTCTAACACCTATGTGGCCCAATCTCATATATCATAATTCAGTATTATTTAATTCAGATCTATCACTTGTATTTTCCTCTATATTAAAGACATCTCGATATATTTCCAAACCATAGTGACCGTTAGATAAAGAACATTCACATATCAAATAGTTGTCTTTATCATATAAACATAAAGTACCATCTTTAATGTTTATTTTATATCCCTCTTTATCCAATATCGGTGAAGATATTATCTGTTTGATAAGCGAGGGTATATAATAACAGTCATGTAAATCTAATTTACATTCATTAGGGAGATCGAGAATAAATGTTCCTATGGCTTTGACATCCAATGTCTCGCCATTTACAAATCTAAGCTGGATCTCCCATTTGTTTAGCCTTCTTTTAACTCTCATGGCTTGCATAGAGTTGCAATTATGAGTAGAACTACCGGTGTCTAACACCCAACCACTATTTGTATCTAAGGCTAATGAGATGTCAATAATAGGAAAAATACAAAGCGTATCTGGGGTTCATGCTTTTCCTTTCAGCTCTGGACAATCTTTCTTCCAGTGTCCAGACTTCTTGCAGTGTAGACATGCATCATGCGCTACATGTGGTCTTGCAATTTGTTTCTTGGAAACTTTCTTCTTATTTCATATTTTAATCTTCTTAGACTTCCTATAAGTTTTTGAAGAGCTTGCTCCACTAGAGGTACAAAGTGAGATTCTCTTTCTTCAAATCATGTTCCGTCGAGCATAACATATTATGAAGCTCTTCATATGTGGCTTGCATCAATGCATCACAAAGCCAACATATGTATCGGGTAAAGAAGATAAAATCAGGTTTTAGCCTAGCCTTTTATCTATTATATTGTCATCAATCATTCTGACTCCAAGTCAAGGCGGATGTTCACTCATACTCTAAGTAGTTCAAGACTCCTTTCAGTTTATTAGAATCCAAAGTCGCTCTAATGATTTTGCAGCAGCCATCTACAAGACAAAAATTAAACACTAGCAGTATATTTTTCATTTCAATATAATAACATTAATACGATTAATGAATTTTAAATCTATTAGTGTCATTCCACTACTTTACGTAATTCTGTAATCTCCCTTAACTGAAAAATAGAAATTTGACTATCAAAATTTCATAATGGGCAGTGGATCCCATGACACTTACTCCAGACTCACACTATCGACGGTCTTGGCCTTCATAAACTCATTAAGTGCTTAAAGGTCAATCACATCCATGTGACTCATTGTTTGATCCTGAACCGTTTCTTATCCTCACAATAATAATGGTATTGGATTAAGACATGTTCCAGATGTATACCTGTCAAAGTGCACTAATGAGCTTTGTAAGTACACCCTCAAAATAATGACGGTATTGGGAGACTACGGTAACTCATCACACTACATCTAATATTTTACCGGAGCGATCTAAGTTCTGAGCACTTATACCCTCACATTATCGACGGTCTTTGACATAAGTAGTAAGAACTCATTCATCTCCGTATTGACAAGACGGAATATCCAATAATGCTCTAACATTATTAATACTATTTACTTAAATAAATTAATCATCTAATCAAGGGAGATTTATGACAATCAAGTCATTAACATGCTTGGGTCAAAATAAAAATTTTAATTTAAAACATGCAATGCATATCCAATATAACTTATGCATAATTAAATAAAAATATAGAGGCATAGATTCAAATACATGTCAAACATTCAACATGTGTTATGTGGTTAATACATGCTCTGATATCAATCGGTTAGGGCGGATGTGGAACCCCTAGGGTCGGATTGGTGTCCCACGCAGCGCAAGTGGGTCTAACATGTGGATATCTAGCATGGATGTATTTTTAAATATTTTAATAAAATGTCATGTTAATAACAAGTGTTTTAGGGAAAAAATTGAAGTCCCAAAAAACCAAAATGAAAGAAAATCTAAAAGAACGCGCTTCGCTCAGGCCGAGCACATGCATGGGCTAGCAGCAACATGCGCAGTAGCACACTGTAGACATTGTATTTTTGCATGAACCCGATGATGAGCCTCGTATGGAGGCACTACCTGAAAAGTTCTGGAAGTTGCGAAAAACGAATGCCAGAAGGAAGGAAAACCTCCAAAATTAGCCCCTCATCGGATTCAAACTCACTAGCCAGCCTCTGATTCATTCAGTCAGCTTCCGCTTCAAACCGTAGCCTCAGACATGCATCTACCCCTACTTCGGACCTCCCATGCAGCCCATGCAATCGGCCCATGCAATCCATGCAGCCCAAAACCCCATACACGATAAATCCTCTCATCAAATCACTTGTAAAACTTAACAAAGATTTGAAATCCCCTTCTTGCCAAATATGCAAGATCCTAGACCCAAACTAGAAAGAATTCTCACTTCCTAATATAAGTAATTTGAGTTTCCCTTATAAATTCCTTAAGCACCTTATATGGAAAGGGAGATCTTGACACCAAATGAATGAGAGAGGCTGCCATAGAGAGAGTGGCGGCAACTTGAAGAATAAAAAAACCCTATGAGGCAGCAGCTATAAGAAAGGGAGGAGAACCGAGAAAAAAAAAGAACAAAAAGAGGAAAAAAAAAAAGCAAAGAAAAGAAACCAAAAAAACAAAGAAAAACCCTAAGAGGCAGCCAACATCTTCACCGTAACCCTCATCAGCCCCCATCAACCAGCCTTCCTCACGATAACCATCACCTCCACCATCCTCATAGTCCACCAGTGACAACAGTGAAGAAGCAGAGACAGACGTGAACCAGCAGCGTGAGAAGAAACCAGCAACCAGAACGTGAACCAGCAGCGTGAAATAGAAGGCAGAAACCAGCGGCGTGAACCAGCAATGTGAGAGGAAACCAGAACGTGGACCTGACGCTGTGAAGAAATCGAAACATGAAGCAGAAACGCGAAGAAGAATCAGAAACAATAAACCAGCAATAGCAGACACGAACCAAAAAATAAAAACTGGAAAACCCTAGACGTGAGAATGATGAGAAACTGAGTGAGAGAGAGAATCGAACCAAACCTTCAAACCAAGCTTCGATCCTTCCGATGAAGGCCTAACGCACTTCCAAGAAAGCAACTTAAAAGGTAAGATTTGAGGGCACCCATACCATATTTATTTTTATAGTTCCAGACACTGCATCTCTGGTTGGACGTGAAATACGCTCAGCCGGGTATGCGAAGCCTTACATCAAAAATGACCAAACCTCTGGCCACATTTCTTCTTTGGCATTTTGTTATTTATTTTTTTTATCTATTTATTCACTTTTATTGTTATTTTATTATTTCACCTTTTTTTGTTTATGTTTGTTTATGTTGATGATTATACGTATATGCATTGTTATATTATTTCGCGTCTATTTTTTATGTTCGTTTACATTGCATTGATGATTATGTGTGTTATTATCCCTTGCGGTATATCGGATGGAAATCCAGAAGTAAATTCCGTAGCCGAATCCGAATGACGGTAGTGCGGTCTGTACTTGGGATACAACTCCACGCGCTGTTGGATTTTCTACGGTCCCGATGATCGATTAAAGCGATGAAACAAAGTGCGAATACATCAAAGGAAGTTGCAGAATACTTACATTGAGCGGTTGAGCGATGCGACGAAGAATAAAACTTTTTCTGCCCTCATTTGTGCTCACGGCAGTGCAGTTTTTTTATCTCCAAGAATTTCGGTCATCACCTCCAAGTGTGCTCCATTGATGCTCCTTAAATTCGGCAATGGTGATCCCTCCAAGCTCCAAGCTTTCGAATGGTGATTCCATGCTCACGGGTGCGGTTCCCTATCACCTTCGCAAGACCCCGAAGTGTGCTAGCACATGTGAAAATTTGCAACAAATCTTCACTCTTCTTCTTCCGTGCTCACGGCATTTTGGAAAAAATGGAGGAGAGGATTTTTTTGTGGCCCTTGGCCGAATCCAAAGGAGAAGAGAGAGATAAAGTGAGTTGGTTTATTTGGTTTTGTGTATCTAATACACAATATTGATTTTCCAAAATCAATTAATTGATTTACCAAATGCAAAAAGTCAAGGCAATAATGCCAACCACTTCCATCAATCAATCAAGTGACAAATTATCACATCACTCAAAGTGACATGTGATTTGACGCTTGATGTGACTAATGATTTGACGTTTGATGTGACTTATGGGCCGCACTTGAATTCGAAATGTGAGTGCGCCCGCAAACACTCCCGTGCTCGGGTTCGCTAATTCCAAATTAATGAATTTTCCGTTGCGATGCAATTAAATAATTATGCCTAGCAAAATCACTATTCATGTCGCTAGCGAATTAATTCTAAATTAACTCATTCGCCCGAATTAAAATCTAATTTTAATTCCGCGTCGAAATCCAATTTTGTATAATATATCGAATATATTATTTTATCGATTAATTCCAAATTAATCGTTATCTATCTTTAATTAATATTTTAACCCAGATAAAATATCTCTGTAATTAATCCCAGATTAATTTTCTCTCTCATCTAATTAATCCCATATTAATAAAGTGCGAGTCATACGTCATCGGTGAATCTTCGGGAAGTGACCCATGAGATCCCCGAATATGTTGGCAGTAAAGTCGGTCGTCGAACTATCCGAACACGTACGTACCTAGTACTACGTTTTTACCGATTTACAAGACAAGTTTGGCTTCTAGCAAAGCGACATGCCTACCCAATTCTCCAGAAATATCCTTACAGGAATAAGTGATATATATCAGGCATAGTATACGTAGTATTGCGTATTTCGATCCAGTATCGGATGTCACATGCTAGGCCTGTGGCTGGAATTGTGTCTGCCCCGTACGAAGCACATATCGGATCTCTGGTAACTAGTCTCTATAATCGGATATACATGACCTAGTCATAATATCCCGATAGCTGCAGCATATAAGAGAACAAGTTTCGTATCCTACGTGACCATCATCTCCACTATGACTGGAGTGATACTTCCGTCTTGACATCACACCCAACACACTACGATTCTCAATATGCCCAGAAGAGGCGTACACAGAACCTGTTAAAGCCCTGGACGACCAAAACCAAAGTATATTGATTGTCGCAAGTATTAGCAGTGCAAGTCTCAGGTTAAGACCAAATACACCTACCCGATTTCGGACTTCCATAGACACATAGTCATACTACCAATGGAATTCTGAGGGGTCTATCCAGAGCGAAGCTGTTTCCGTACCATCGGTAAACACAACCTCCTATTACACTTGCATGAGTATCATACCCAAATATATGAGAACTATGTCGTTATGCCCTCACAACGTGCAAAAGTGTAATACTAGTCTTTTTCGAATTTATCGATGTCCAATCTTGATAATACTCTGACTAGGGATATTTAATGATTAATCCTTCATGGATTGATACTGTCTCATATCATCTCAATCCAGGAACTAATCATAAGGACCTTCTATCATTTATACATCTTGGTGATCAAATCACAAATGATAAAAGAGCAATTTCCTTTGTCACATAGTTAATTTGTACAACAACACCATGATCTGTACAAATAGTGACACTATGGGTCATAACTGTCCAACACGTGCCATTTGGGAAATACTCATATATGCGTGTGTTGACCCCTCTCTTTGTTTGCCATTTATTTTAATAAATCATTTGCTTTTAAATTGTTTCCTTTATGTTATGATCATTATTATTTCCATAGCCCATCACGCATGACTTTTGTACTATTATTATTATCCCATTATGTTTTACGTCATTATTGGTACTATCGCATGTTTTCTCCCACCTAAGCATTGTTACTTCCCATATACGTTACATTTATTTATTGACACTTTTCGTGCTTTTGATTATTTATTATAATTTTCGTGATCACATCTCGTATTTCTTAATTTAATATGCTTTTGGAATCACGTTATTGTGACTATTATTTTGGTTGGGTATGTTGTTACATTTTTATTCGCTTTTATGCATGAATTGCATTAAGACTTGACTATACCATCGTGTGAACCCGTACATTATACTGGCATAAGTAATGGACCATTCTGAACCCAATGGTTTGAGGTCTTCCCTTGCGAGGGGTGAGTGCGGCCTTAAATCTTCCCCAGTTCACACTGGGTGTGATGACTCCTTCATTCTCTGGTTTATTCCCTCGTGGGCTAATCCGTACTCTCTACGGGCTGCAAGCCTAACAATGTCGTGGTCGCCGAACATCATAAGCATAGCGGTAAACCCCGCTTCACTCCTACAGATGGAGACTCCACTGGGTTTAGATAATCGGCCCCGAAACAATGCCTTGTAGTGTCCGTGGCTTTGGCTTTGGTTAACCAAGTCTCATATATTTTGCATACCCTTCTTACCCCTGATGGCATCATGTATTGTGAAATCGCTTTCACTCAAGTCGGTGAATCATTATGTGATGATAACCATCACTCGTTGGCACGTACCCTAGGGTATAAAAAAGGCGTGCTCACTTGGTCGCTAGAACCCTTGAGTGGGGAGACCTAGTTGTGTGTAACCCTTCACCGATGAAAGCCTTATCCATACCATTGTAAGCCCACATACGAACCACAGTTATGTGTCCTATAGAAGCTACCCATCATGCTTATGTTTGGGCGCATTATCATTTGGATCCATTTGGGCTTCTCGTCATAGGATACGAACTTGTTGGGCCACTTAAACTGGGATTAGTTTGTATCTTATGATGATTGGGCCCAAAGTTTTCGAAGTGATGATGTGCCACCTTGTGTTTGGGCCCCCTATCATTTGAAGTTATTTAGCCACCTTATCGCAAAAGTGTAAACATGTTGGGCCTTTTCAACTGGGACAAGTTTACACCTCGCGATAATCTGATTGAATGCATTAAAATAATAATGTGCCAACTTGTATGAAAACCTTGATGGGCTTAGAAGGTCCAAACATGATCGGAATATGCCAGATGCATGAGTCCGATATCCGCACTGGCTTTCATCCAGGAAGGGTACGCCTTGTTATGGCATATTTGTATACTTTTGGATATCTCCAAGTCCATCTCCGCCACAACCGTGATTACCGAGGGCCCAATTCGTCGTTTCTAGATAATGGCACGATCCCATAATAGGCTTAGTCAATCTTGTAAATGGGTGATGAGTGATAAATCTATCACTATTTCCCACTTATTTAACCTAATATTTTATATAGTTTCTTGAGTGTGAATATTTTGATGTGTTTTGTGTTATTTTGTAGATAAATAAAGTTTCAGGACATTCTGGAGGTGATTGGGGGAAAAATAGGAAAAATTGGAAAAAGGGCATTTCGGTAATTTTGGCGCGTCGCGACGCCTAACGTGCACTAGAGCTGCTAACGTGCGCCGGGTCAACGGGTCATAATTTGAGAAGTTTGACTTTGCTAACATGTGCCGTGCCATGTGTCACCATCACAGCCGATATGCTAACGTGCACCGTGCCACGTGTCATCATCCTACGGTGCCGACACTCACAATTGCCACGTGTGCCACGTGTCATCCATGTCATCGCCACGTCATCGGTCAACGAGTCAACTTTGCCATGCGTCGTGCCACGTCATCGTCCACGTCAGAAGGTCAACCGAGTCAACATGCCACGTCATCATCAGCCAATCACGCCTTGCCACGTCAGCGCCATGTCATCACCACGTCAGCATAATAATTGAGCTCTTAGCCGCCTTGCCACGTGTCGCCTTATCCTCTTAGCCGCCTCGCAACGTCTCAAGCCGAGAGCATGCCACGACTCACTGTTACAGCGTCGCGACGCCAAAGGCTCTAGCGTCGCGACGCCAGGAACTTATCCGCGCCTATAAATTGAGCTCGAGATTTCAGATTTTGTTGTACCATTCTCTCCATTTCTTTGATGTAAATACGGAGTTCTTCTCTCTCTAAGTTTCATTTTAATTTTTAGTTTTTAGTTTGTAATAATTTTAATTACGTTTTGTAATAATAGTAATTTACTTTCTTACTTTTTATAGTTTTACTATTCATCATGAGGAGGTAACTTCCCCAGCTAGGGTGAAAGGTAATTCTTTTACTATTGCTATTTAGATTAATCTCCCTTAAAAATAATATATTCACTATTTAAAATTTGACTTAAAAATGATACTGCTATATTGGTCGGTGGTAATTTAATTTTAATCTGGTTTAAACCTGACTAATCAAGATACCGCCAGATTGGTCGGTTGGTAATTTTATTTTGGTTCCGTCTTTATGGCTGGTTTATGGACACATATTGCCGCCTTAATGGCTGGTTGGACTTAATTTGACTTAATCAGGATACCGCCAGATTGGTCGGTTGGTAATATTATCACAAGTTTATATATTATTTTATGGGAGATATCTAAATTAGTAGTAGAAAAGTAATTCATTTTTCCTTAGCATTTTATTTTATTGTAATTTACCTTTCAGTATTTACTTTACTGCATTTTTACTTCAAGTCTTTTATTTTCAAGTTTTTACCAGCCCTAGTTATGTGTTGTAACTAAATTAGTTATTTGGGGTTGTGATGACTTTTAATATCACACCGGTTTATAAGGGGTTAGATTATAGTTTGGGTAATATAAGATTTATTTATTGAGTCTTAATCTTAATTATTTTTAATTAACTGGCCATTAATAAAATTGAATAGGTAAACTTAAAATGAACTAGACGTAGGGATTTTAAGTTTAAGACCTCATACTCAATAGCCCACGATCTTCCTTGAGGATAGATAACCCTTTAATAGATTTCCTTACAGGATATGAATATACCTGTCGGGCGGGGGTAGCCTTAATTGGAACTTAATCTTAATGAATCTAGGTAATTTGGTTGACATAGACATATGGTTCAATTGAATTATACTAGGTATTTGTAATTGACCATCGGAAGAGGCTTTTACATAATTTAGTGTTCCAGGTTAATAAATCGATATATTACCCAACTTTAAGATAATCACTTCATCTTTAAAATGATATTAAAAGAAATTACAACCCTAGATAGTTTTTAATATTAACTTTTCTTAAAACCTACTTTCGAACAATTTTATTTACTTGTCTTTAAATTTAGAATCGTCGCCATTTCAAATCAATTAAACAACATGTTAGATACTAGTAATCATTTAACCTCATAAAATTAATAGCTTAGGTATTAAGTCCTCGTGGGATCGATACTTTTTATACTACTTGAACGATACGTACGCTTGCGTTATACGTGTGTGTTTACGCCGGTCAAGTTTTTGGCGCCGTTTCCGGGGACTTATTTATCTTTTACTATTAGTTTAGGGTTTGATACGTTACTTGTATCTAATTTCTTTTTACTTATTGCTTTTGTTTTCTTGTGTTTCAGGTTCTCAGAAACTTCATGAGACGAACCAGAAGCTTTGAACTCCGACCGCTTGACCCAGAAATTGAAAGAACCATCAAACAGTTGAGAAGGCAAAGGCGAGAAGGCCAAGAAGCTTTAGTCAACATGGAACCTGAACCTTTGGAGGTTGCACCACCAATTCCCATTCGAGACAGAACCATTCCGGTGATTGACAGACTCATTTCTTGCATTGTACTCCCTCCCTTACCAGAAAATGCAGGAGACATCAAAACATGCATTCAGATGATTCAGCAGTCAGTTCAGTTTGGGGGGAATGCAACTGAAGATCCTAATGCCCACATCAGCAACTTCCTGGAAGTTTGCGGCACTTTCAATTACAACCGAGAAGCTGAAGAAGCAATGAGACTGCGTGTTTTCCCATATTCCTTGAAGGACAGAGCTAAAGCTTGGCTACATTCATTACCAGCAGGTTCTATCACAACATGGAACACTTTAGCCACCAAATTTCTTGCAAAGTACTTTCCACCAGCCAGAACCTGGAAAACTGAGGAATGACATCACATCCTTTGTGCAACAAGACTCAGAAACTCTCTACGAAGCTTGGGAAAGGTATAAAGATTTACTCCGGAAATGTCCACACCATGAGATTCCAAAATGGCTTCAAGTCCAAACATTCTATAATGGACTTTCTGGAATAATGAGAACCACAATAGATGCTGCTGCTGGAGCTTTAATGGCAAAAGAGAAGATCAAGCCTGGGAACTAATCGAAGAAATGGCCAACAACAATTCCTTGTGGCCAACTGAAAGGAGCATGATCCAAGAATTGCAGGAATTTATGAAAGTGGAGCCAATACAACAGCAGTCAACACCAAGCTAGATCAGATATGCAAATTCATGGAGACTCTTACCATTGGATCCACAAGTTCACCATATGGAGGAGCACCAGAATCAAACCAACTTGAAGAAACGGTGAATTTTGTCAACAATTTCAACAGACAGGGGAACAATCCATATTCCAACACCTACAACCCAGGGTGGAGGAATCATCCTAATTTTTCATGGAGCAACAATTCAGGCCAACAGCGGAACTATCCACCACCTGGATTCCAGCAACAGAACAAAGGCCAGGAGCAGGCAAATGAACCAGGAATAGCAGAAGTGCTGGCTCAGTTAAAAAAGTATGATGCCATCTTTCAGAGCCAATCAGCTTCCATCAAAGCACTGGAGAATCAAATCGGACAACTGGCTAATGCTCAGAGTTACAGACCACCAGGTAATTTTCCCAGCAACACAGAACCCAATCCAAGAAACTGAGGGAATGAGCAATGTCAAACCATTACTTTGAAAAGCGGTACTGAAATCAACAAAGATGTTGGAATCAAGATGTCCCAAGAAGAAGTTCCAAAAGAAGCTGAGAAACAGATGGAGGAAAAAGAAGCAAAGGAAAAAGAACAGATCACTCCACCTCCACCGTTTCCTCAGCGTCTTCAGAAAAACAAACTGGACAAGTAGTTTGCTCGATTCCTGGAGGTTTTCAAAAAGCTGCACATCAACATTCCATTTGCAGAAGCCTTGGAAGAAATGCCCAGTTATGTCAAATTCATGAAAGATATTCTTTCACGAAAACGGAGATTGGAGACTACGAAACAGTAGCATTAACAGAAGAATGCAGCGCCATCATTCAGAGGAAACTTCCCCCGAAGTTGAAAGATCCTGGCAGTTTCACAGTTCCATGCACCATTGGAGAACATTACATCGGTAAGGCTTTATGTGATTTAGGAGCCAGTGTTAACTTGATGCTTTTTTCTATTTACAGGAAACTGCAGATTGGAGAAGCAATGCCTACCTCAGTTTCATTGCAACTTGCTGACCGAACACTTGCATTTCCAAGAGGTGTTGTTGAAGATGTGCTGGTGAAAGTAGACAAACTAATTCTCCCAGCAGATTTCATCATCCTTGACATGGAAGAAGACAAAGAAATACCTATCATTCTTGGAGACCATTCTTGGCTACAGGTAAAACTGTGATTGATGTGCAAAAATGAGAACTGACCATGAAAGTACAAGACCAAGAAGTGACCTTTAATGTTTTCAAAGCCATGAAATTCCCGAATGATGAAAAGGAAGAAGAATGCTTCAGAGTTGATGTTATTGAAAGTATCGTTCAAAATACTGAGCCAAATCCCACAGATACACTTGAAG
The DNA here is from genome assembly GCA_019454045.1 of Zanthoxylum bungeanum. Classification (NCBI taxonomy): domain Eukaryota; kingdom Viridiplantae; phylum Streptophyta; class Magnoliopsida; order Sapindales; family Rutaceae; genus Zanthoxylum; species Zanthoxylum bungeanum. The sequence goes on from SKCR01009717.1 coordinate 23,355, forward strand.
CTTG
>SKCR01009718.1:0-23201 GCA_019454045.1 Zanthoxylum bungeanum
ATGCCATGAAGTCCGAGATGGATTCCATGTATGCCAACCAAGTTTGGACACTGGTTGATGCGCCAGAAGGCGTAAAGCCTATTGGATGCAGATGGATCTTCAAGAAGAAGACCGACATGGATGGCAACGTGCAAACATACAAAGCTAGGCTTGTAGCAAAGGGGTATCGTCAACAATATGGTGTTGATTATGACGAAACTTTCTCACCCGTTGCCATGATTAAATCCATTCGGATAATGCTTGCAATAGCTGCATATTTCGATTACGAGATATGGCAGATGGACGTTAAAACCGCTTTCCTTAACGGAAACCTTTTGGAGGATGTTTATATGCAACAGCCTGACGGTTTTATCATACCTAGACTTGCAAACAAGGTTGTAAGTTAAATCGATCCATTTATGGATTGAAGCAAGCATCACGGTCCTGGAATCAGCGTTTTGATGAGATCATAAAAGAATATGATTTCGTGCAAAACACAGATGACCCTTGTGTATACAAGAAGGTTAGTGGGAGAGCACTTACTTTTATTGTCCTTTATGTCGACGACGTATTGCTTATAGGCAATGACATTCCCATGCTAACGTCGGTGAAAGCTTGGCTTTCATTAAAATTCTCCATGAAAGATCTGGGAGAAGCAGCCTTTATTCTTGGAATAAAGATCTACCGGGATAGATCTAGAAAGCTGCTTGGACTCTCCCAGAGTACATACATTGATAAAGTGTTGAAGCGATTCAACATGGAACAATCCAAGAGGGGATTGGTCCAATGGTACGTGGTACCTCTCTGTCTAAGGACATGTGTCCTAAGACTCAGGAAGAGAGAGACAACATGAGTCGGATACCGTTCGCCTCGGCAGTCGGATCGATCATGTATGCCATGATATGTACACGACCTGATGTCTCATGTGCTTTGAGCATGTGCAGTCGCTATCAGGCCGATCCAGGTGAAGGTCACTGGATAGCAGTTAAGAATATCCTTAAGTATCTTAAACGAACTAAGGATGCTTTCTTAATTTATGGAGGTGGAGAACTTGCGGTATCTGGGTATACCGATGCAAGTTTCCAAACCGACAAGGATGACTACAAGTCGCAATCCGGGTACATTTTTTGTTTGAATAACGGAGCAGTGAGCTGGAAATCTTCCAAGCAAGATACTGTTGCCGATTCAACAACAGAAGCGGAGTACATCGCTGCATCTGAAGCAGCAAAGGAGGCAGTTTGGATCCGAAAGTTCCTAATCGGATTAGGAGTAGTTCCATTAGCAGCTGAGCCCGTTCCATTGTATTGTGACAATAACGGGGCCATAGCGCAGGCTAAGGAACCAAGGTCTCATCAACGGTCCAAGCATGTTCTTCGACGTTACCATCTGATTCGGGAGATTATACATCGAGGCGATGTAAAGGTCGAGAAGGTCACATCAGATGACAACATTGCAGATCCGCTGACGAAGGCTGTTCTTCAGCAAGTTTTTGAACGACACATACATAGTTCGGGTATTAGATGCTTGAGTGACTGGCTATAGGCCAAGTGGGAGATTGTTAGACATTATGTCCCATAGCGTCACTATTTGTAAATGATATTGTATTATTGTACAAAATTAACTATGTGATAATGAAATTGCCTTTTGCCGTTTTGTAATATTATTTACTTTGATATATAAATGGCGAAAGTCCATATGATTAATACCGGATTGAGATGATATGAGACAGTATCAATCCATAAGGGTTAATCATTAAATATCCCTAGTCGGAGTATTATCGAGATCGGACATCGATAATGCGGAATAGACTAGTGTTGCGCTTGTGCATGTTGTGAGGGCACAACGGCATAGTTCTCATATATTTAAGTATTGGATACTTATGCAAGTGCGATAGGAGGTTGTGTTTTACCGATGGTACGGAAAACTGCTTCGCTCTGGATAGACCCCGCGGAATCCCATTGGTAGTATGTCTGCGTGTCTATGGGAGGCCGCATCAGGGTAGGTGTATATGGTCTTAACCTGAGACTTACATCGCTAGTACTTGCGACAATCGGTAAACTTTGGTTTTGGTGGTTGGGGACCTTAACCGGTTCTGTGTACACCTCTTCTGGGTTTATCGAGAATCGTAGTGTACTGGATGTGATGTCGAGATGGAAGTATCACTTCAGACATATGGAGATGATGATCACGCAGGACACAGAACTAGTACTCTATAAAAGGTTGCAACCGTCGGGATAATATGACCAGGTCAGGATTGTCCGATTTAAAGAGACTAGTTGCTTGATGTCCGATATATGTTTCGTACGGGGCAGACACATCTCCAGCCCCAGGCCTAACATGTGATCGTCCGATACTGGATCGATGTACGCAATACTACGGTATACTACGCTTGATATAGATCTTATATTCCTATAAGAATATTTCTGGAGAATTGGGTAGGCATGGCGCTTTGCTAGAAGCCAACCTTGTCTTGTGAATCGGTGTAAACGTAATACGAGGTACGTACGTGTTCGGATTATCCGACGACCGTATTTACTGCCAAAATATCCGGAGATCTCTTGGGTCGCTTCCTGAAGATTCACCAATGACGTATGATTCAAACTCGATTAATCTTGGATTAATTACGGAGAGACTTTATCTTGGGTAAAGTACTAAATAAAGAGAGAGAACGATTAGTTTAGAATTAATCGTAAAATTATTATATTCGATATAATAATCGAAATTCGATTTCGACGCGAAATTAAAATTAGATTTTAATTCGGGCAAACGAGTTATTTAGAATTAATTCGTTAGCGACGTAAATAATAATTTCGCTAGGCGCAATTATTTATTTAAATTCGATTTAATTAACGTCGCGACGTAAGTTCGGTATTTCGAAAATTCGGACTCGAACGCGTGAGTGCACGTGGGCCCACTTTCATATGGAAACGTGTGGGGCCACATGACACATGTCATTATTTGCATTATTTAATTGTTGATGTATTGCATGGAGATAGTGTACAATGCACTCAAGGGTTTTGCATGGAATTTGAGTGTTGGACACTCTAAGCCATTGCATGGTTTGTGTCATAAGTTTATTATTATTAATAAATATTATGGCATAATATAAATTGATTTTTGTAACAAAAATCAATGTAACTCTCATCTCTCTCACATTGCCGAAACACATGCAGTTTTGGGCTCTCCATTTCTTCAATTTTTGTGGCAAGATTTGAAGAAGTTGTGCATTCAAAATCACAACAAAGGCTAGCACCTTCAGGGATCATACATAGGTGATATGGGAAACTAATCCTTGAGCTTGGAAGGATCAAACTCGACTTGGAGTCCCCTTTTTCTTCTTGGCCGAGAGCTTCACTGCACAAGGGAGGAGTTTTCGCATCATCTAAGCATCCATTTTCAAGTATTGTGAGTATGATTCCGCCATACTTCAATTTATTCATTCATGTATTTATATTTTGCTTGTTCTTGTTGATCTTGGGGCATGGATTAGATTTTCCCACACAACCATGTCACTAAATATGTTCAACAAGCATCGTTGGAATGTTGCAGGTGCATTACAAAGTCCAAAAGGCATTTTCCTAAATGCAAATGTTCCAAAGGGGCATGTGAATGTGGTCTTTTCCTGATCTTCTAAAGCAATGGGAATCTGATAGTAACCCGAGTAACCATCAAGAAAACAATAGTATGGGTGTCCAACTACTCTTTCTAAAATTTGGTCAAGAAATGGCAAAGGGAAATGATCTTTTCTAGTTGTGTCATTCAATTTTCTATAATCAATACACATACGCCAACTAGATGAAATGCGAGTTGGGATTAATTCCCCTTATCATTTTTTACAACAGTGATTCCAGACTTTTTAGGTACAACCTGTGTAGGACTTACCCACTTACTATCAGAAATAGGGTAGATTATACCTGCATCAAGAAGTTTAAGGACCTCAGTTCTTACTACTTCTTTCATGTGAGGGTTTAATCTTCTTTGGGGTTGACGATATGTCCTAGCATTATCTTCTAGATATATTCGATGTGTGCAAATTAATGGATTAATACCTTTTATGTCTTTTAAAGTCCATCCAATTGTCAGTTTATGTTCTTTTAATAAATTTAAAAGTTTACCTTCTTGATCGCTTGTGAGAGAAGAAGAAATTACCACATGATAAGTTTTATTATCTTCTAGAAATACATATTTCAGTCCTTCTGGCAAGGCCTTTAACTCCAAATTGGGTGCTTTTATGTTTTTCTTCTTCCAATGTTCCCAGTTCTTCATCGTCTTCCAATACCTGAATAGAGTCAAGTAGAAAATCATTAGTAATATCCGAATCAATTTGTGCACTTGACTCAACATAATTAGCAGTAAAAAATTTCATAGGATCAGATAAACTCCCCTGAATATGTTCATCCACAATAGGTTCAATTGATTCTGCACTTTCATTTTCATTATCTTCATCATATGGCTGTTTGCACATGTTAAAAACATTTAACTCTAATGTCATGTTGCCAAAAGAAAGATTCATGATTCCATTCCTGCAATTTATCAAAGCGTTAGCTGTCGCTAAAAATGGCCGGCCAAGTATTACAAGGATTGGCTTATAACTGTCTGCCACAGGTTGTGTTTCAAAAACAATAAAATCCACAGGGTATACAAATTTATCGATTTGTAATAACATATCTTCCACAATTCCTTTTGGCTAATCTATCGGCAAGTAAAAGGGTAGTTGAGGTTGGTTTCATCTCACCGATATTAAGTTGTTGGTAAACCGAAAATGGCAGTAAATTTACACTAGCTCCAAGATCAAGCAAAGCATGTTCAATGTTTTGATTTCCAATAATACAAGAAATAGTTGGACAACCAGGTCTTTGTATTTTAATGCATTATTGGTTGAGAGAATGGAACTTACCTGTTCAGCTAGAAAAGTTTTCTTTCTTACCTGATGTTTTCTTTTAACGGTGCACAGATCTTTCAGAAATTTAGCATATGATGGTATCTGTTGAATGACATCTAACAAAGGGATATTGACCTTTACCTGTTTGAATATTTCATAAATCTCTGGGGAATGGTTCAATTTCTTTGTTTTTAATGCCTGAGGAAATGGAGGTGCATGAGAAAAACTATTATTATCAATGACGGGTAATGGCCATCAACCCATTCTTTACCCTATGATTTTGATTTTTCCTCAGTTTCATGAGGTTCAAGAATAGGTCTGTGGATGGTCTTACCACTACGAAGAGTAATAATAGATTTGACTTGGTCTAAGTGTTGACTTCCAGAACTACCCTCATGAGGGTTTTGATGACTCTTGGGATTTGACTGAGGTTGTGCAGGAAACTTGCCTTTTTCTTTAATGGCCCAAGCAGATGTGATTTTATCAAAAGTTTCCTTCAAATCATTCATCATTTGTGCATTTTGGTTATTGATGGTTTCTTGTTTTTCCATGAATGCACTCAAGTTATCTTCAATGGTTTTCCTAGGTGGTGGGACATATGGTGCATAATTATGGGAATTTCGGAAATTCTGGTGAAACTGAGAAGGTTGGTGTGATGGTTGTGTTTGGTTATCATTCCTCCAATTGAAGTTTGGATGGTTTCTCCAACCAGGGTTATAGGTCTGTGAGTATGGGTTTGGATTTGGTCTATTGAATGTGTTTATGGAACTAACCTGGTCGTGGAGACATTCTTTCAGGGCTGGTAAGGACGGGCAAACTTCAGTGACATGTTCATTTGAACTACAGATTTGACATATGACTTCCTGAACTGACTTGACATGATCACTCTTCCCTATTTCTAAAGCCTCAACTTTTTTAGACAGAAATGCATACTTGGCAGCAAGGTCATGGTCTTCCCTAAGGTTAAATATATCTCTACCAGATGGTTGTGGTTTAAGAGATGACTCATATGTACCAATTGTATCCCATTGTTGTGTATTCTCTGCTATATGCTCTAGGTAATCTAGTGCATCTTCGGGATCTTTATCCCTAAACTCACCATTACACATCATCTCCACTACTTGTCTACCTTGGGGTGTTAAACCCTCGTAGAATTGGGCAACTAACCTCCATGTTTCAAACCCATGATGTGGACAAATATTTAACATCTCTTTATACCTCTCCCAACATTAAGTGTTTCCCCTGACTTTTGTGTGAATGTTGTGATTCTTCTTTTAAAGGAATTTGTCATATGATGGGGAAAGAACTTTTTAAGAAACTGCTCTTGTAAATCATCCCATGTTCTAATAGATCCTGACCTAAGATTTTGTAGCCAAATTTTAGCTTTATCCTTTAAAGAAAAGGGAAAAAACTTTAACCGAATTATATTCATGCTACAATTTTGGTCTGTGCAAGTGTTACATAATTCTTCAAACTCTCTTAGGTGCTGATAAGGGTTTTCTGATTCTAGACCATGGAATGTGGGTAGAAGATTTATGACACTTGATTTAAAATTGAAACGTGCTGCTTCTGGGGGGAAAAACAATGCAAGATGGTGATCCTGACCTAGTGGGGTTCATGAATTGTCTGAGTGTCCTAGGGTGATTAGGATCTCCATGTTGAGACTCGTTTTCTTCCTGATTAACTGGGTTTTCAACTTGGGCAGGTGGATTCTCAATTTGATTTTCAGCCATTCTGACTAACATTGAAGGTGATGAGGACTCTCTTTTTAATCTGCCACTAGATGTTCGAGACCAGTGTTTCATGCAACTAAAAAAAACTATATGTAAAAATATGAAATTGCAAATACAAAACTTAAAAACGAAATTAAACTAAAAATGAAAAGAACAAATTAAGGAAATACAGATGCAGTAATTTAGACCTAAAAATGTCCTCTAACCCTTGTCAATTCCGATCTCAATTGAATTTCTCGTTCATTTTCCTCAATGTCTTGAATTATGGTTTCGTGAAGTTTTATGAGAGCATCTCTACGTGGGGATGGTTCGAAAAATTCTTTAATGAACAGAAAACACCTTTTAAGTTGATTTATCTGTTTCCTGTAACCAAGAAAAATTAAGAACAAGGTCTCTCTGTATATGGGATTTCTGGGTTCAGGGTTCATCAAGGATTAATCAGGACACGTTGGATCTAAAAAAAATAAAAGAAGAGAAGATGAAGATAAGATGCAGATTTTAGATAAAAACAAAATACGAAATAAAAATAACGAAAAGTAGAGAAAGAAGAAATTAAAAATTCTATCTACTAAATAATACTTCCCCGGCAACGGCGCCAAAAACTTGACACGCTCAAAAAGTGGTCTTTTACTCCCAAGTATAAGAGTGTCGAAGTAATAAAATAACCCGGTGAGTCCGGGGTCGATCCACAGAGAAGAGATTTAGCAAAATAGAATATTTAACTGTACGGGAATGAAAATTTTGCTTTATTGAAGTAGTTGGAGGATTTTAGGTTGGAATACAGTAATAGAAGGAAATGCTGGAGTTAGGGGATCCACTTTTAGTCCTTAAAACATTTATAAATCTCGCTTTTATAATAATTTAATAAATTGCCTTTTTTATACCCACTTAATTTATTACAAGAATTAATTATGCCAATAAAAAGAACCAGCCAAAGGCGGTGATACCGTTTGTCTATAACAAGTCCTACCAAGGTACTTAATTATGCCAAAATCAGATAAAACCGACCATAAAGGCGGTATACATATAAAACCGACCATAAAGGCGATATAAAGATAAAACCAGCCATAAAGGCGGTAGACAGATAAAACCAGCCATAAAGGCGGTATAAAGATTGTCAATAATTAATCTAGATTTAAATCAAGTTTTAATCATTATATTTCAATTTATTTATTATAATAAAAGCGAGTTTAATCTATGTTGTCATTATAAAAGCTTCACCCTTACTCCAGCAGAAAAGAAGTTAGCTACTCATTTTGTAATAAAACATACTTATATTATTGAAAGAAAAAGACATTACAAAAAGCTTTAAGTAAATAAACAGACAAGACACTCTCTCCCCAAGAATTACAGAGGAATCAGGAAAGAAAGTATGAAAATTTCTAATGCTAGACGCTCCTTTTTATAGGCAAATTCGCCACCCAAACCAGCGAATGCATGTTCTGGACACGTGTCAGCGAATGGTGAAGCCACGTTGGGGACACGTGTCAGAGAATGGTGAAGCCACGTTGGGGACACGTGTCAGAGAATGGTGAAGCCACGTTGTAGGACACGTGTCATGATGCAAAGGTTCCACGTGTCACGACGTGCTTGCAGAATTTACGACGTGCTTGTAGAATTTACGACGTGCTTGGAGAATTTACGACGTGCTTGCAGAATTTACGACGTGCTTGGAGAATTTACGACGTGCTTGGAGAATTTACGACGTGCTTACAGAATTTCCATTTTTTGCCCTTTTCAAGTCTGATTTGTCCTGTCGAGCTTCCGAGCAGTATTTTCCTGATAAAACATAAAATAACACAGTAAAAGCACTCAAAGCATAACTTTAAAATATTATTTCACAAATGTGCCAATTTAAGGGGATTAGTGAAACTATTAGTGTAAAATGATTAACTTATCGTCTAATAAATATGCACTTTTTAGTATTCATCATATCTCTACCATTAAAATATTGTTATGATATTTTATATCGTACCGCAAGTGTACTGTGTCAAGTTTTAGTAAAGATGAGTGAAAGAGTTTCGAACCATAGAGATTGTATTCAACTCACACTAAGTACTATAATTGATAATAATAACTTTATTCAGAAAATAACTAATTTGGGATAAAATAATATTAAAACTAAAAACTAAATAAATAAGATAGTAAAAAGTTTGATAAAAGTAGTCCAATGAATATTGAGATTTTAGAGCATGATTTCACCTAGCTATCCCCGATGTATTTGTTATGTCATTCAATCATTCAGTTGTATTGTTTATAAGTCAGGAATCCTAAAGTATTTCACTCCATCTCCCAAGCAATAGTGAAAAGATTATTAATTATCGACTTCGATATCCCTATAAAAATCTAATAATTAACAATTCATTATGTCTTGTGATTCATTGGTAATGACTTCAAATGAACTATAGATTCCCCTGAAATCTATAAAATTCTCAGGTTATATTCTTTAGATCCTATTCTAAATCTCTCTCTCATGAGCGATAGATTCTAAACATTCATCATCTCAATTTGTGCCAACAAACAAGAAGCATTAAACGTAAGAGAGTATGAATAAACTAAATTACAACTTCATAAAATTCAAATTGGCAAACAATACATAGGTTCAAGCATTGGCTACATCATCCTCTAAAATTATAGAGTTAATTCATGACTAAAAATAAAAACAATGAAATTAATGTCATTAACATATTAGAAATCATTAGAGTTTAAAGAAAGAAACTAGATGATAAAACCCGAATTGAATTTCTTCATCTTCGGATGTCATTGTCTTCGTCTCCTCTTGTTGCCACTCTTCAATCTTTCTCTTTAGATCTCTCTAAAATATGTGTTTAAAGTCTTTGTGTTGTGTATTAGCCTCTCCTCTCTAGGGTTTCGGACGAGCTTATTTATTTATAGGAAAGTCTTAGAGTCTTTGTGCATGTAAAACCCTGATTTCTGAAGATTCTGGGGGTCTGCCGCAGCATCGAGATGCCACTTTTGGCGTTGCAGCGCGCCTGATCTGCGGGAAATATGTATGTGAGCATCCTAGCTGGGCGTCGCAACGGCAGACAATGTTTTTTCAGATAGTGATTTCTGCATTTTTAGCCTTCGCACGTTCTTTCGATACATCCGTAAGGTCCCAAAATAAGTCAAATTGTCCCAATATCCATGTTCCAATGCTTCCTACAAATAAAACATAAAAGAAACTCAAAAAATACATTAAAAGATACGAAACCTAATAAAATAGTAAGCTAAAAATACATGAATAAGTGGGTATAATACGCACTTATCAAACACCCCTAAACTTAAGATTTTGCTAGTCCCGTGCAAAAGGCTAAATAAATATTAAATAAAAATTAACAAAAAAAAGAAATAAAATTAACTATGCCACTTTCGTAGAGATTACGATTGCATTTAGCGTATACAATAAGCCTTCAAACCCTCATGCGATCCTAGTAGACAAGTTATTGTCTCGCGAGGGCTTACAGTGACGACATCCACAAATATCATTCACACACAATCATGTAAAAATATAAAGATAATAAAAGCAAATAAAATAGTCTTGTTAGTTATGCATAATATTGCCCTCAAAGAATGTCTATCAATGAAATCAGAGAACCTTCAAAATACTCAATGCAACTAAAATCCAAGTTCTTGAATAAATCATTTAAGCCAGACTCAGTCTCTCTGTGTGTGTAAAGGTTCATTCACAGTTCGACTCATCAGTAAGCTAACTCGATGATTTCGTCTCGAAAATTAAGATCCAATAGGTCAAACCAACCTAGATATCTCAAATTTACTATGTATTTATCTATTCTGTGCTCAGTATGGTATGATTTTTTCCTTCCTTTTTCATTTTTCATTTTTTCAACACACCTACCCTTTAAGGTAGTATTTCTCCTCATATTGGTTTTAACACTCGCCCATGGGTAACTTCATGCTTATAGGTTATGGTGGTTTAACTTTTTCTTTTTTTCTTTCCTTTCAAAATTTTCCTTTTCCTTTCCTTTTTTTAAACCATATCATACATCATTACAATAGCATATTGATATAAATATATAAGCAAACGGTCATTCATAGACAAATAATTTCTTCAACTATTCACTTTGTCAATTAATTAGGTTCTTACTGCTAAAAACCTATTGTTAAGTGCTTACGAGTCTAACCTATATCACCCAATCCAGGCATCAGATAAAAATCAATTGGGAACTTATCGTTTCTAAAATTTCAATATACAGCGAAAAAAACTCATCATTTGGACTTATGTTTTACTACGTAGGATTTAAAAAAAAATTAATTTTTATAAATAAATAGCAGGAACTATCACTACATGCATACACCCCCAAACTTAAAAATTGCATTGTCCTCAATGTAAGATAAACATAAAGAAATAAAAGTAAGGAATAACACTATTACGCATGGAATTGATCAGGCTCCTGCTGGTCAGAAATTGGTTGTGCGGGCTATATGGATCGTGCTACCTGTACAAATAACATGCAAACTAATAAACAAACAAATAACACACAATAAGATAAAACTAAAATAAAGAAAATAAAAATAATCATAGCCCGCACAAGCCAGACGTAACCACCCAAATAGTCATGGTGGCTTCAATGTAATGGACCAGGTAATCTCTTGTGCTTTCTTCTTTGGTATCCACTAGTTGTTGTGACATGAAAAAGATAACTTGGTGGGCTGTGGCAATATAACTATAGAAGGTCCTCCAGGATTTGTATATTCCCCTAGTATGAAATTCTGGACTTCACATTCGGTAAAATTGGTTCGACCATCTTTTTAACTTTCCAGGGATAATCTTCATGCAATCACTGACTTTTGATTTCCTCATTTTACAGCGCTTTGAGAGTGGTTTCAGGATTGGTTGCGGCGGATCTTCATTGCATGGCTGCATTATGCTCATTGGGTGCTGAAATATTGATTTGCTCTGCGTGTTTGCAACTCTCTTCTCCACAATATCTACCATGTGATATTCTGCATCATCTTGAGGACTCGACATGGCTTTGAAAACACTGAACGTGACTTCTTCATCTGGGACTCTCATTTTTAGTTTATCTTTCTACACATTAATGATTGCTCTGTCTATTGCCAAGAAAGGTCTTTCAAGGATGATTAGAACGACATGATCCTCTTCCATATCAAGAACAAGGAAGTCAGCAGGAAAATAAAACTTATCCACCTTAACCGACACATCCTCTACTATACCTCTTGGATAGGTGAGAGATCTATCTGCTAGCTGCAATGTGAATGTAGTTGGTTTTGCCTCACCTATGCCCAACTGTTTGTAGATGGATAAGGGCATGAGATTAATTTTAACACCCAAATCGCATCGATTCCCAATAGTGCATGATATGGTAAAGCTCTCTAGATCCTTCAGTTTTGGAGGAAGCTTTTTCTGTATAATAACACTGCACTTCTTTATGACTGTTACTATTTCAAAATCTCTCAGCTTCCTTTTCTTTGACATCATCTCCTTCATAAACTTCACATAATTTGGCATTTATTCCAAAACATATGCGAATGAGATGTTTATATGGATCTTCTTAAAGATATCTAGAAACTTGGCAAACTGAGTATCCAACTTCTTCTTTTAAAAGGGCTGAGGGTATGTCAAAGGTGTATTCAAGATAAGAGGTGGTTTATAAGGAGGAGCAAATCAACTGTTCTCTTCTTCTATTACTATTTCCTCCTGAGAGGTGTCTTTAATCTCTTTTCCGCTTCTGAGGGTTATGGCTTGACACTGCTCTCTAGGGTTGACTTCGGTATTGCTTAGAAATGCCAATTTCTGGTAATTAGTCATGGAGAAAGCAATCTGCCCACTCTGTACTTCTAAAGACTTCATTGTTGCCCCTATATTACCCATATATGTTTCAATGTTATTCAGCCTCAACTCATTCTTCTCAAACCTCTCTGATGTTTTGGCAACAAACGTGCTCAGGAGGTATTCTAAGGAAGGTTTCCGTTCTAATATTTGATTATTGAAGCCAAATGGAGGTTGCAAGACATTCTCTGTGTTGGCATATGACAAGTTCGGATGAGAGTAGTTGGGTATAGAATTGCCTCTATAGTTGTGGAAATTCTGATTGTTCACATATTGGACTTGCTTATATCCTCCATCAGGTAAGGTTATTCTATTTACAACAGCAACTTCAATATATAGTTGGCCCTGTTGATTGGTCAATGTCGCTAGATGAGTCGTGAGGGATGACACTTGAGCTGTAAGTGTAATAATAGGATCCACCTCATGTATACCAGCCACCTTAGGCATAATAGTGCGTTCACTTGGCCATTGGAAATTATTAATGGCCATATCCTCTAATAAAACATATGCGTCTTTAGCAGATTTCTTGAACAGAATTCCTCCTGTAGCTGCATCGACCATGGTCATATTTGGACCATTCAACCATTGTACAATAACTGAATCTGAACCCTGGCTTCAAAATTATACTATGGGCACCTCCTAAGTAGATCTTTAAAGCGCTATCAGTCCTCATACAAATTCTCAGTCTCCAACTGTCTAAATATGCTAATTTAAGTTCTCAGTTGGGCTAATTTAGCTGGTACAAAGAACCTCGTAAGAAATATTATAGTCATGTCCTGCCATGTCAAGATGCTCCATATCGGTATTGATTGCAGCCAACCTCTCGCTTTGTCCCTTAAAGAGAATGGGAATAAGCGTAGCCTGATGGTCTCTTTAGTCAAACCATTCATCTTTATGGCATCCATCATCTCCAAGAACATCCTTAAATGCACATTAGGATCCTCTACAGCTGAACCCCCAAACTGGTTCTTTTGCACCATGTTGATCAATGCAGGTTTCAGCTCAAAATTGTTGGCGTTGATTGGTTGATGGGCAATCCCAGAATAGTTATCGTCTATGATCGGCTTGAAGTGATCTCGGATTGCCATTTGGCGTGGATTATTCTCTCTATTTTCAGTCGCCATTGCTTCTTTTTCAAGTGTCTTTTCTTTCCTTAGTCTCTTCGTTGTTCTTTCTTTTTCAGGATCAAACAGGAGCGAGTCGAGACTTGTGGATCTTCGCATTCACTGAAGCACAGAAAGATAGAAAAAAATACTAAAATAAAAATAACAAGAAAAATAATAATAAAATAAAATAAAAAAATAAAAATCTAAATTAAAGCTAAGGTTATTTGGTAATAGTATTAATGTGAATTAAATTAACAATCCTCGGCAACGGCGCCAAAAACTTATTGTGATATTTTATATCGTACCGCAAGTGTACGGTGTCAAGTTTTAGTAAAGATGGGTGAAAGAGTGTCGAACCCACAAGGATTTTATTCAACTCACACTAAGTACTATAATTGATAATCCTAACTTTATTCAGAAAATAACTAAATTTAGAAACTAATATTAAAACTAAAAACTAAAGAAACAAGATAGTAAAACGTTTGATGAAAGTAATCCAATGAATAGAAAGATTTTAGAGTCTGATTTCACCTATTTATCCCTTATGTATTTGTTATGTCATTCAACCCTTATTCAGTTGTATTGTTTATAAGTCAAAAATCCTAAAGTATTTCACTCTCTCTCTCTCCTGAGCAATAGTGAAAGATTATTAATTACTGATTTCGATATCCCTATAAAAATCTAATAATTAACAATTCGTTATGCCTTGTGATTCTTTGTTAATGAATTCAAAGGAACTATAGATTCTCTCGAACTGTATAAATTCTGAGGTTATATTCTCTATATCCTATTCAAAATCGCTCTCTCCCGAGCGATAGATTCTCAACATTCATCATCTCAATTTTTGGCCAACAAACAAGAAGTATTAAACGCAAGAGAATATAAATAAACTAAATTATAACTTCATAAAACTCAAATTGGCAAACAATACCTAGGTTCAAGTATTGGCTACATCATCCTTTAGAATTATAGAGTTAGTTCATGACTAAAGATAAAAATAATGAAATTAATGTCATGAACATATTAGAAATTATTAGAGTTTGAAGAAAGAAACTAGATGATAAAACCCGAATTGAATCCCTTCGTCTTCGGACGTCACCGCCTTGGTCTCCTCTTGTCGCTCTTCAATATTTCTCTTTGGATCTCTCTAAAATATGTGTTTAAAGTCTTTGTGTTGTGTATTAGCCTCTCCTCTTTAGGGTTTTGGACGAACTTATGTATTTATAGGAAAGTCTTAGAGTATTTATGCAAGTAAAACCCTGATTTATGAAGATTCTGGGGGTATGTCGTAGTGTCGCGACGCCACTTTTGGCGTTGCGGCGCCTGATCTGCGGGAAATATGTATGTGAGCATCTTGTCTGGGCGTCACGACGCCATACACTTTTTTAGATAGTGATTTTCTGCGTTTTAGCCTTCCCGCGTGCTTCCGATGCATCCGTAAGGTCCTAAAATAAGTAAAATTTCCCCAAGATCTATGTTCCAATGCTTCCTACAAATAAAACATAAAAGAAACTACAAAATACATTAAATGATACGAAACCTAACAAAATAATAAGCTAAGAATGTATGAATAAGTGGGTATAATACGCACTTATCAAACAATGATATTTAATATGTAATAATAGGTGTATTTGGCTTGATTTAATTGGATTAGATCAAAGTGGTAGACAATGAACTAATCAATTGGTTAAACTTTGTCTACATTTAATTGGATTAAATCAAAGTGGTAGACAAAAATGATTAGTCACAACTAATTATACATATTTGGACAAATTAGATTAAGCCCATCTAAAAGTTTATTAGAACTTTTATTAATTAAAAATTACATTAACTACACTATAAAATGCAAGCTTGAGCAAGTTTTTAATTAAGTTTGAGAAAGCTAAAACAATCAAGAATTAGAGATATTAGTCAAAGTAAAAGAAGTGTTTATAGAAGCTTTGGAAGTTCTCTACAATATTTCAATAAGGAGAAGAAAATTGGATCTTGGAATCACGCTTATTAGGTAATTTTGATCTTTTGTAAAGTTATGTTTTCATTAGTGAGTTGTTTTCATTAATAAGGCATATACTGATGTATTATGTACTGGATACATAATAATTTAGCTTGATGTTGAAATTAGGCTAATGAATTATGTATGGATGCTTTGGAAGCATAAACACAATATGCTTGTAATTGGGTCAAAATGTTCATGTCTGACATGAAACATAAAATTACAGTTTGGAACTTTAGATGATAGTTCAGAGCTATGGCTACCATTCTAGAGTCACTTGACCACCTTTGAGTGACCTAAAATTATTCATGTGTCACTTCATTATGGGATTCTATTTTGGTTTGTATTTTATTTCAAAGAAATATATATATGTATGTAGAATACATGTATGTTTGTTGTATAACATGTGTTGATGTTGGCTTTGATGTAAAAATTATTTTTTGGTGTTTTGAAAGTGTTTAAGGAATTATTTAAAAAAAATTAAAGAAGTGCAAAACTGCGCTTGCTGCATTACTGCGCTGCAACGCAGCATGCTGCTGCGCTGCATGTAGCGCATGCGTAAGCACGAGTTAGGCGCACCATGTGCAAGACCCAATTTTCTCCTGTTTTGGTTTTTCCGGACTCCGATTCATTTTCGATTTTCCTTATACACTCGTAATGGAATATAGTATTCTCTTAAAATATTTAAAAATACACCCATGTTCAATTACCATGGGTTAGACCTACTTCAGCTGCACGGGGCACTAATCCGACCCTAGGGGTCCCACAACCATCCTAACAGTTGTATCTTGAGTGTAAATCATATTACTGTCCATTTTGAATCTGCTATGAAATTTATGTATGGATTACCATTCTATATACCTATGGACATATAACAAAAGCCAAACAAACCACACGCACTCATATGCAGTGAAAATAAAAACATGAAATCATGTAAAAACATAAAACACACGCACGCACATGCAATGAGAAAATATGAATAAACTATCTAAGAAGAGATACACTGAAGTGCACTCTCATTATACGTTTTAGGATCAAGGATTTCTGAAGTTATTGGGAAAGTATCTTCCTTTCTTACCCAAATTTTCTCAATAGGCTCTTTCATTTGAGAACTCATTGTCTGCAGTAGAAGTTTCTCACTAATAAATTGAGTCTTTTTAGCTCATGTAGAAACTTGACGAGCTAGATTAGAAGAATCAAATTTAGAGGAAATACTCTTAGGCCTTTTCTTTTGTTTATGCAATATAAAACATTTAGGTCTAATATGTCATTATTTACCGTAGTGATCGCAAATAGGCACAAATTTCGGATGGGAGCGAGGTCTATCAGAAACACTTCTAGATTAAGGTTGGGTCACAGGATAATGAACAACAAAAGAGGTCACTTGAAACTCACCAATAGGTTTCTTTCCCAAGTTATACGGAGGAGTTAGTTCAATCTGACCATATATGGATTAAGTTATGACAAACACATTTTTAGAAGATGATGCATTATCACAACTGGAATCATCGAAGCCTAATCCTCTATTCCCATAAGGAGACATACCAATTCCTAACATGTGGTATAGCATTTAAGTCCCACTAGAAAATATAGATATCTGTATTCAAACATCTTCAAGCTTTATTTCTAAGCATTTGACTGGATCAGCTAGATCCTTATTCCTTTTATTGAGGTTATCAATAACAGTAGGACTATTGTCAAGTTTGGCTGGAACTTCATTCTTTCCAAGTTTTGTTTATTTCAACCTCTTGTTGACCTCAACATTCGTATTCTTGATAACTAAGCTCTTATTAAATAATTCAGTATAAGCTACTTGAAAATTATCCTCATTTATAGAGTCATTGTGTAAGAATTTAGAACAAGCATCTATGTTGCTAACATTAGCCTTTCTCTCCATCCAACCACGCTAGAAAAAAATACAATGTAATTGTACTTCTCCTTAGAAAACTCATAAGGGGTAGAGTCACCTTCTAAATCATTATGGGAGACTGTCTTAATTTTCTGGCCCTCAGAATTTAGGTATATAAGGCACCCAGATCTTACTTTTCTTCAACTTAAGAAATTCTTGAACCTGCTCATAAACATGACTATGTCAGCATCTATGAGAGAATCATCCTCATCATTATAAGATGAATCTTGACACACTCATCAATTGATTTTTTACTCCCAAGTATAAGAGTGTCGAAGTAATAAATAACCCGGTAAGTCCGGGGTGATTCACAGAGAATAGATTTGGTAAAATAAAATAACAATTTGAGTAATAAAATAAAAAGGCTGAATTAATTGAAGTGATAAATAATTTTCAAATTGGAATGCAACAATAAATTAAAATACTGGAGTTAGGGGATCCACTCTTGATATTTCAAATATATAAATCTTACTTTTTATAATATATAAATTATCATTATTACCCATTTAATTTGTTTCAAGATTTAATTATGCCAAAACATATAAAACCATTCATAAATATGGTGATTCAATTTGTCTATAAAATAGTCCAAATAGGTACTCAATTATGCCAGAAGATATAAAATCATCCATAAAGATGGTGATACAGTTTTGTTGATAATTAGTTTATATTTAAATTATTCGTTCATATAATATGGGATAAATTATTAACTATGCCAACCAAGATGAGATTATCTACCGTGGATCAAGACACTCACAAATACAAGAGAAGATTAAATATTAATCTTCAGATTATAATTTATATATTATAACATAAGTAAGATTAATATATATTCTCATATTAAGAGTTTCACCCTTCACTCCAACAGAATGCAGTTATCTTCTCATGATTTGAATAAAAACAAGCGTAATGTTATTAATAATAAAAAAAATTACAAGAAAAATTGAAAAGTAAAACACGCAGAAGTAGAAACTCTACGAATCCTTAAAACAAAAGTATCGAACATGTTGCTGAATAAGGTGCTGAGCTCCTCTACTATAGAGGTACTCGGAACCTCACTTTGCAAATTATAAAACTTTATAATTTGTAAAGTTTTGTAAATTTACAAAGTGATGGAAAGAAATTGACAATCCACTTTCGGTGGAATATATATATAATTTTTAATTTTTTTGTCTTTTGCTTTTTTCTATCTTTTCTTTTTTTTATAAAATATATGTGTATTAAATACATCATAAGCTCATTTTGTCACCAATCTAAATATTGTGAATGTTTTCCAAGTCCAATTTGAATCTAGTTGTCATGCTCTTTTGGGTTTCTAAGTCTTGGAATTTAGATTTCGTATTTATTTTCATGTTGAGCATCCGAAGCAGTATTTTACCTACACAAGAAATAAAAATTATAATAAAATAAATAAAACATAAATTTAATTATTATTTTACAAATGTGTAAATTAAGAGGATTAATAAAATTACAAATGTAAAATGCTTAATTTATCTTTTATTAAATATACACGTTTTAATGTTTATCACACCCCTAATCAGCTTATTACTAGTCCATAATAAATTAAGCGAAAATTTAAAAAGAAAAATTCTTATCCAAGTTAGTAATTGTTTTCTTTTTTTTTCTAAATTATCAAATAAGCAAATCCTCTGTACTATTTACCTTTATTCCATACACACATGAGATAAAATATCAATCAATTTATTGTGCCCACAATATACATATGTATTATTGAAAAAAAGTAATATTTTTATTCTAAAGTTATATCAAAACTTACATCTTTTTCGCAATGATAATTTATTTATATGTAAAAATAATAATAATAATAATAATAAAAATTTGAATAATATATCTTCAATCATTGTAGTGAGCTTTGGGCCAGTGACTCCCGAATCAATTGATTTTAGGGCACTAGGTATTAAGACACCTATACATACTTTTGTTCGGATCTCAGATATTAAAGAAAAAAATATCTGATTTCCTTAAGCTTTCTCACTAACCCATGTAATGAGCTTTGAGTCAGGACTCCCATACCAGTTAGCCTTAGGGCACTAAATGTTACTTATACAAACTTAATTGCTCTAATTAGAGAGGCTATAAAATCGAACTAATTCATTTTTTTAAAAACCAACTCAATTGTACCGTTTTACATGAACAATCACTGCTTGCTGAAGCAAGATGTTCAGTTACTAAGTAAAAAACTTGATTATTATTATTATCATCATTTTTTCCAAACTAACTCAAGTCTTACTATTTTACGTAAATAATAACTGCTTTTGAGGTAAGATGTCTGATTACTAAGTAAAAGCTTGGTTAATTTTTTAATTAAAGAACAAAAATTCAAATGCCTTTAAATGCTACCTACAACAAACTAGAGAACTGAATATTACAAAATTTTCACTTACAATCCACGATCATATGTTACCGTGTATGTTGATAACATCTTTCAAATGAGCATATGGAAATCAAACTTAGTCAACATTATAGAGAATTCATAAATTTGAATAATTCAAAAAGAAAAAAATAACTTGTTACGAAATACTTTAAGATGTGATTCAGGAGAGAAAACTTCTTACAATGCCATATCTGAACAAAAATTTCACTTGGTTAGTCAAAAATTTATTGTTGATTTGTGTGTATTTTTTTTTTGAATAAAAACACAAAAGAAAATTTATACAAAAATAAATTTTTTTTTACATACAAAACAAAAACAACATAATTTTTTTTTTACAAAAATAAAAACTTTTTTTAAAGGAAAAAACACAAACGAAAACTATTTATTTAACTATTCCCCCAACCAATTTGAGACATTGTCTCTAATATCTAAATAAGAAGAATTAAATTTTAGAAGACATCACCTGATTAGTGTGGAAAAGACAATTGAATTAACAACAATTCTATTTAACAAAAAAGTAACAGATTAAGATTAAAATCCACTCTACGCTTTTTGCCACGATCGTTATCTGGCCATTCCAACTTGGAATGAACTAGCCGATTCTTGGTTCATAAGCTAACAATTTGTTGATTAATTAATCATCTTTTCTTGGAGTAAGAATAATATTTTTTACCGATTTCGAAATAAACCAGAGATCGAAAAAATGATCTACATTATGTAGTCCAAGGGGTTTTCCCTTGAGCGCCATGGCAAATCCGATGATCGTCATCTTCTAGGTCAGGATTTGGGAATACAACAGATGAAGATAGTGATATTGAAACGGATAATACAAACATAGATGAATTTTTTATGGAGAAAATGAGCAAGGGTCTTCCTTCGGTTGATCTAGATGAGCCATTTTGTTGGCAAACATACAAGTATGTCAAAGTATGTGGTGACTGATTTAATATTTGTGTTGACGTATCGTTTCATTATGCCACGTCCTTAGGTCTGTTATAATTAACGGATTATGACTTAAAGGAAAAAAAATATTCACTTATAAGATTTAATTATAAATAAAATTTTCGTTTAGGACTGACGTATAAAGATAACACTACTTTTATGACTTCATAAGTTATAATCTCATTCCGACCTGGTAGTTGACTGATTTAATGTTTGTGTTGACTTGTCGTTCTGTCATATCATGTCACCAGGTCTATTATATCTAACAAATTAAGACTTAAAAGAAAAACTTATTCATTTATAGGACTTAATAATACAAAAAATTTCTTTAAGGACTTAAGTGTAAAAATAAAATAATTTTTAGGACTAAAAAAATTATTATCCCAAATCTTTTACATCCCTATGGTTTGTAAAATATCTCAACACATCCATCTAACTTAATTATTAACAGAATTTAATATTTTTACCCTATTTAATTTAGATAATTAACATTACAAAATATTTTAACAAAAAACATGAATTATATAATTTTTTAACATAAAAATCAATTTTTATTTATAAGATTTGAAAATATATTAACAATTACGCTCATTTTGAAAATTTTAACCTTTTATTGTATATGTAATTGTTAGCTTTTTATTTCTTTAAATTATTTTTATATGTTTCTATATAATGACTATTAAATTCAAATAAATGAAAAGATGTGAACTATTTCCTTAATTAAATTAGAAAATTTAAAAAAATGATGGCAATACTCTAACTTAATATTTTAATATTTTCTCTCATATGAAATACATTTTTGATGATTAATAATTACAATATTCATTTAAATAATAATAATTAAATAAATATATTTATAGTTAATCCTTCTTAATTTAAATATTTTTCATTTTTTATTAATTTTTTTACTTAATTTGGTAATTTTAAATCCTCATCAATTTAAATAATTTCCATTTTTAAAAAAATAAAGTTTTTATCATTTATTTTAATTATTTAAAATTTTCAAGAGTAAAATTATCAAATTAAATAAAAACTTGAAAATGATATTTTGAGGTATTTTTCAACTTAAAGAAATGTGATGCAGAATTGAGGCAAAATATATGGATGAAATAGTTACAAAACAGAGATGTGCTAGCAACTGTTAGTTCCATTTTTATTAGCAATATCCGTAACAAAATAAGTTCAATTGAGTTGTAATGAGTCTTGAAGATTTCAGAGTAATTTGACAGGTATTTGGACAACATGAGATTGAGATTTCGGAATGATATTTACTCTTTTACATGTTTCAAAAGATTTAGAACTCCAATTGACATAAGATTAGTTGCATTGGAAAGTAGACTCGAAGACGATTGCGTACATATAAAGAAC
Source organism: Zanthoxylum bungeanum (assembly GCA_019454045.1). Classification (NCBI taxonomy): domain Eukaryota; kingdom Viridiplantae; phylum Streptophyta; class Magnoliopsida; order Sapindales; family Rutaceae; genus Zanthoxylum; species Zanthoxylum bungeanum. The sequence continues at coordinate 22,123 of SKCR01009718.1, forward strand.
TCATGATTTGGCGAAGAGACGAGAAAGCTACAAGCGTTTTAAGTTACACCTGAAAACCAGTACGCGACCGCGTTCGTGTGGTATTCGTAATTGCGTTCAAACATTTTCGAGGCAGAAACTTTGCGTTTGAGTTGCGTTTGAAGTGAGTTTGAACGTCCATGCGTCAGTAGTTTATCCTATACACGTTTTAAAGTCAAAATAACACTAGGAAACCCTTTTACTTTGCCCTACCTATATAAAAAAATATTGAGCCACCCTCCCCATCAGTTGAAGCATATTTCACTTGAGCCAAAATCTCTCAAAGCTTTCAACTCTCTTTGATTCCACCATTAAAGACTTCTTATCTCCTTGTCTTTTTTATTGATGGTGTGAGTGTTTCTTTGATAAACCTTCAACACAACTTAACCCAAAATTCATAATCATTTAGAGTTCTTTAGGAGGAAGTTTGGTAATCGGAGTTCCGGTGTCATTGGTGATACAATCTACCCAGAAACTTCAGAGGTTTTGAAGAAAATCGTGGGTCATTGGCTTGAGGAGTTGCCTTGAGTTCTTGCAGTATTGAGGTACTTGAGTGGGTGGAGTTGCCACCATAGGTCTTGACCATCGCTGTAAGTTTTTCTCTACATAGTGGATTCGGGTGGTAGCCTATACCCGGAGTGGTTTTTACTCGTAAGAGTTTTCCACCTCGTCACCAAAATTATTATGTTGATTTGTGTGATTGATTTAATTTGCTGCTTTAGTTTATTATTATAATTTTATATTTGTAGCATAATTAATTGTAGGATATTGTGGTTGTCTGTTAATTTATCTATAGTAGCAGTAATCAGGACATGTCTTGTTTATTACATTAAATTCCGTATAGGGTCATAACCTTAGGCTAATCTGAATTTTCAATTGGTATCTTTAGACGCTGATTTTCACACGAGACCTACAATTGAGATTCGTAAAGGGGGGCACTGACGATCCTGCAAAACAAAGGAAAGTATGGTGAGCGTGGAGATACTACCCACCGGTGTGGTGGATGCCGATGGCACTCCGACGCCCAAGTCAGTAAACAATCGATGGGTGAAATAGAGAGG